>JAJAGP010000273.1:0-41564 GCA_025084515.1 Ancistrus triradiatus | reverse complement strand
CATTTACACAAAGACAAATGCACGCATGCAAACGCGTGCACACACGGTAATGTATAGCAATGATAATGGCACTGCGAGCGTACGGTTGAGAGAGCTTCGGTATCCTCAGGCTCGGCTGCCAAGCTGCCAGTCGGCATCGTCACACCTTACTGCTTTTAAAGATTGCCCTGCAGAGACACCAGCAGCCCGGGAGACTTTATGACATGGGAAACGTGCCAAGAAATGCCCACTGGAGAGGCGGGGGTGGGCAGTGGGGGCACAGACAGCCACCCTGCCCCCTGCAGAAGGGCGCACCAGAGGATCTTACAGCAGTTCTTCTCAGTCTGCAGAGCAGATCAATTCCCCAGCCTGGCATTACAGCCTGGTGTGATATATGCGCATAAACGCAGGCCGACTTTCGCTCACCGAGAGCCACATAAATGACAATGGAAGAGCAAATGTAAATGAGGCGGCTATTACACGCCCGCCTTCATCAAGACGTGGATGGCCCTGATGAATATGCATGCAGATTTGTTAATTAAGTTAATTATTCTGTAGAAAATTCACTCCTTTCCCAAGGACATTGCGGCAACGATTTGAAGATGTTTGGATCATCACTCATGCACTTTCGAATCATCCACTTTTTTCAAGTTTTGCCGTCCAAGCTGAAAGGAGAACGCCGAGGACGACGTGTTTAGTGTCTGACGTTTGCTTCTTTTGTTTTGCACTGGATCTGAAAGATTAAGGTAGCTAATAAACGAGAGAGCCCAAATATTTAGTATATTATATGATATTCTCTCCTCACAGCAGTGTCCCCATACTTTTGATTTTCATTAGTCCATTTCAAAGTCAGTCCACTTTTTTTTAGTCTATATAATAATATAGTATTTTGTATCTTGTCACGTTTAGGGAGTTTTTCCTTGCCACTGTCGCCCTAGGCTTGCTCAATTTGGGATTGGGCTTTGATAATAGAAAATTAAAAAGCTGCTTTTGGACATTTATGTTATTTAGCAGACACCCTTATACAGAGTGACTTAGAACTGATACAAGTTTGACAATCCAAGCACTTGTGGGTCAAGTTTCTTCTTCAGGGAACCAACAGAGGCAGCAGAATTTGATCTCTGGACATTCTGGTTTACAGTCTAGCAGCTTAACCACTATGCCACCACATCCCCAGTATAAAAATGGTATTAAAATAAATCTGGCTCTGATTTTCACTACCTTACTGTATTTTGTAGTTAATTACTAAGTTCATTATTCTGTCGCAAATTCACTCGCCTTTCCCAAGGACATCACGACAATGTTTTGAAGATGTTTGGATCATCACTCATGCACTTTGGAAACGTCTCCTTTTTTCTAGAACACCGAGGACATGTTTAGTGTCTGACGTTTGCTTCTTTTGTTTTGCACTGGAGCTTAAAGATTAAGGTAGCTAATAAACGCCAGATGTTTATCCATGGCCAAGAATTGATATTCTCTCCTCACAGCACGGTTGCCATAGTTTTGAATTTCATTATTTCATCTTAAAGTCAGTTCAGTGTTTGTTAGTTTATATAACAACATAGTTTTTTTATTCACAAGCCGTGCAACATGTCCGTCCATCAGTGTCCACCATTCTAACAAGATGGTCCACAGAGCTGGGGCTTTGAACTTACTTGACTTGAGGCTTCCAACCTTTTTTTTCCAGTTTTTCTTCCCCATGTCTAGTTTTGTGAGACCTTTTTATTCAACTTACACCTAAGACATGATCGAGACCAACCGAGGATTAAGACTGTCCAACAGTGGCAGTGCTTGGACATGAACTCTAATCGTTCAGTTTCTTTTAGTTTTATTTAGTGATTTTATTTGCTCTATGACTTGAGCATGAGCACACATCGAATTACAGACAGCTTTACAGACAGACAGCGTGAGTGGCCGCAGTCATAATGAAGGCGAGATTAAAACTAAAATCCTTTGAAGAACAGATGTGAATCCAACTCAATTAAATCTACACCTGGCATTTTAAATTCTTTTAATAAACTCCAGCATTCGACTCGGCTTCTCGCGCCTCCTGAACATAATTCTGGCACGCTTTAGAAGATAATTAAATGAAATAAATAATAACAACATGTTCCTATCACTCTTCTGAGTTCACTTCTCTCTTCTTCGGCAGCACCATAAATTCAGTGTTCAGAAAACCGAACGGGTCCCTGGAGGTCAGAGCGCCTTCATGTGACGGGGGTGGGGGTGGGTGGGGGGTGTTGTGTAAATTCCTGCCAGCTCTTCTACTTAAATAAATTCCTATGTGTAGGTTGTGAGAAGGAGCCTTAATTATTTCACGGAGATAAGCAGAATGACAGAACAGCTGGTACGTTTATTATACCGTTCACCAGAGTTACTGGTTTTATCACTTTTATAACCTTAGTGTTAATAAATGAAATGCCACCAACTTATAATGGAACAAAAATAGAAAATCACAATTGAAAAACACTGGGACCCAAGCACCAGACCACAATTTGCATTTAATGCCAGTTCGGCCAGCTTAAACAATGTCTATAAATGCTGTAGTTCAACGCAAAATGAATAAATGGAGAAAAATTTACTATCAATACCATTCAAAATGATATTATGCAAATAAAATGATGTTTTTTCCTAAGGATGTAGCCATGAATTGGCGAAAGTGCACACTGATGGAACACCAGCCTTTCACAGAGATTGGCAGGAGGTCTCTCCTGCAGTACCAGGAAATAATCTCCCCATCCGACCTCCCTTCAGGCGCTAAAGGGAGATAAAATACTGGACTTTTCACCTGAAGTTTGAGTTGTCAACTCTCAAGCTCTGCCAAAACTTCAACTTTTGGAGCCTTGAGCAAGAACCCTCACCGGCAGTTGCTTGAACTTTACCTTTAAGACTCAGTTGTAAGTCTCTTTCTGTAAAACGTGTTAGATGATGTCATAAAATCCTCGTTTTCTGAACTGGATACTCGCTTGTTTAGTACTTTTGGCACAATATACGCACCATATGAGTGCCCTCAAGAAGAAACAAGGTGCCAGTGCAGTTCAGGAATTTTCCACTGGCAAACTGAGTTAGTTCCAACACAAAATGGCTGCAGGTCTGAAAACAAGAACCGTATTAATGTTGTGGGTTTGGTGGTGGTGTCATTAAAGTAAGACGTACCAGCTTATCTTAACAGCTTAGGAGGTTTTGATAATTATTGTTGGAAAAATCACAGCTTTAAGATCATTCTGAACAGAAGCCATTTTACACCACTGTTGGGTCCCTGAGCAAGGCCCTTAAGACCGCATAAGCTGTAAGTCACTCTGGGTAAGAGCGTCTGGTAAATGTAAACGTACTAGCAATAGACATGGCATACTGATAACAAAGCTTATATTACTAAAAAGTGCAAAGACAAGCTGCCAGTGCAGGGACTGGTGATTTTCTGGCCACTGGAATACCACTGCGTATCATTCTATATTCCAATGGACGAAACCCTCCAACCTGTAATGTCATTAGGATTCATATGACAAACCAACCTGGCATGATGCCTCCTATTAATATAACATGAAAATCGCCTGGTGTATCATCGTTTCTTTTTTACCAGGGAACACGTTAAGGCGTCACCCCGATTGATTTTAATACAACAATAAAAGACAGAGGGAAGGTGTGTGTTGGAGTGTGTCCAACACTTGGCCTGTACTCCTAGAAGCTCGATTTGGATTTCTTTGAATACTTTAAAGGTTGGAGTTATTTCTTAGTTTCAATGTCACGTGAAGCTGATTATGTAACCACAGAGGCATTTTGCACTCTTTGATCAAGGGTAATGGCTAAATCAATGGTCAGTTAGATACCTACAGTCAACCTCATAATTATTGGCACCTTGGTGCTGTCATTGTTCTTATTGTTATGATAGATGTTTTCAATTCATTTTATTTATTATTATTTAAATCAGGGGTGTACAAAGTCTGGCCCTAGGGCCAAATGTGGCCTGCGGACAGATTTTAATTGGCATATTATCTTTTCTCTCCAAGCTCGTATTTCAGGACCAGTTTCAGGCACACACTAAGACATTCCTCAGTGTCAGTCCCACACGAAGCTGTTCCTCCACTTTGGTGGCAGAAACTCCCTCTATCCTCCGATTGACTGAGCATGCCACGCCATGAGGACAAAAGATCCTACAGTGACTCTGTGTACTGGTCTGTTTATTTAAACTAATACTATAAAACTTATTAATTAGATAACTTTGTTTACTTCTGACATATAACATCTAGGCCATCCAAGGTGGTTGGTTCCCTTTTTGAGTCTTGGTCCTCTCAAGGTTTCTTCCTTATAATGTTTAGGGAATTTTTCCTTGCCACTGTCAACCTAAGCTTGTTCAGTTTGGGATTGGGCTTATATATCAGAATAGAAGATAATAGAAAATTTTAAAGCTACTTTAAGACAATGCTCCAGTGTAAGGTAGGATACTCTGTGATGTTTATAGTATATTTTGAACTCCTCGCTCAGCTGAGGAGGATTTGATGGATTTGATGGAACGTAACCCTGTTGTAATCAGGGAGCACCTGGTAAAACCAGTAATTCACGTGAACAGAAGAATAGGCTAATTGTAACGTGATTACTGGTGACTGCCTGCTTGTAGAAGAAAACGCAAAGTAAATAAAGACAGAAACAGTCCAGAGGAATGGAGGTGGGTGAGCGCAGAGGCCAGAGAAGGCTGATGAGAAGCAGTCAAGGAGAAAACAACAGCTGTTTGGCTTCCAGCTACAAACCCGAGGAACTCGTTTCCTAGGAAGGTTCGGAGACAACGAAGCAGGACGTCTTTCACCATCAAGGAAACAGATGTGGTGTGTTGGTTTATCAGCTCTCCACCTCCTACACTCTTCTACAACTATTAATAGATCTGATTGGGTTGTGCCATGAGGGAACAGAAGAAGTGCAGCCTGGGCTGATTGAAGGTGCTGACCCTTTTATGGTATTTTGGAGGACAATCGAGACTTTTACAAAGTCATGCATTGGTATGTAGAGCTCATTCTGACTACAACAAGAGCCAAAAGGGAACACTAATGAATGCTCCAAGAACAACATGACCAGCAATGATTAATACAGCTAAATAATATAGTATGGCATGAGTCCTTAGTGAAGAGCAGCTTTAAAATATTTTAACCATCCATAAATTCAGATTCTCACAGATATTGTTCACAGGTGACACAGAGGACGTCAATCATGATACAGCTTCACTTCATTAACCAATTGTAAACCAGGATGGCCGAGTGGTTAAGGCGTTGGACTTAAGATCCAATGGATGTATGTCCTCGTGGGTTCAAACCCCACTCCTGGTAGAAGTTTGAACCACAGAAAAGAAGGAGCCAACTGATTATCTAAGTGGCATGTCACATCATTATAATGTGTAAATCCATTTTAAAAATTGCGATTTAATCATAAAAAGTCAACTTATCTTGGTCCGTTGTTTTGTTGTAGATGGCAGCTTTAAATGTGTTTAGATAAGATTAAACGTAAAATTGTGGACTGCTGATGTTTAATAATTTTCTTCAAATGTCATGCATACAACTGAGCAAAATAGGGACTTATTTTGCCATGTTATTAGAAGAAAGAAGGGACTCTTGTGGCACAGTAGCAGTCAGTAGATCAGTGAAATTATCAAATGCAGTGTGTAACGGCCTGTCAAACCTCTGACACCTATTAGTTCCTGACTGACTAACCAGAGGCGCCGGTGGTTTCAGGCGTTGGACTTAAGATCCAATGGACTCATGTTCTCGGGGTTCGACCCCACTCTGGTAGAAAGTTATCAATCATGGGAAAAAAGGTGCCATCTGTGTCTCCTTACCAGGTGTGACCGCTGAGGCTTTTTCTATATAGGAAATCTATTGTCGGTCGCTTTTATAATGTATATTTAACACGTAAATTTAAATTTATGCATTTTAAAAGTTAGATGTCCTCATAAAAAAACCCCATCATTTATTTTTGGGATGTTGTCTTTGTAAAATTCTCAGCATGGTGGACTTGGTCCAGCTGCCTTCAACGCAGCACTCAAGTCTAGTGGTTGGTGTTTCATTTAAAGATGGCAGCCTTTAATAGTGCTTTAGATACGATATATTAATGATGATGACGTATTAATAAGATTCTACACAAAACGTCATGTGTTACAAACGTTCATGGTACGACAGAACAAAAGAGGACTTTTATTTTGCGTATGTTAGTAAGTAAAGTTAATCACAGGAATTTTGTGGACAATAGCAGTCAGTCAATTGTACACACTCTGTAACCTATTATCTCAAGACGAACCAGGATGGCGAGTGGTATAAGGCGTTGGACTAAGATCCAATGGATGTATGTCCTCGTGGGTTCGAACCCCACTCCTGGTACTTTTAGGTGTTAGTATGAAAGAAATGTGTTATGGCTTTGTGGTTGTGTGAGTTCAGATTCCAGCACTCTTAGTGAGTCTCTGAGGACTACAAGAATGGGGGAAAGCTTACTGAAGTATATGCTAGTGCTCTTACATGATGTGATCCAAGCAGTACGAACATGTAAGTCATTTACTAAGAACTATAACAATCAATAAACAAGTATGCTTTAGTCCACATACTCCCATTTTATATATATATATATATATATATATATATAAGCACCCACTTCTAATCTGGAGAGCAGGTGAACGCATGTCCGTGGTTGGACCAGCAGGGGTCGCTGTTGCCTTATACTACAAATAGAACTACTATTATTACTACTACTACTGCTGCTATTACAAACGTAAATAACGATATAACGAATAACGTTTGCATTATAAAGATAATAATAATGATAATGTCAGCATGATGATGCAGTGAGTATCCCCCCAAAAACACTTGAGTAAAGACCCTACATTTTCTATAGCTGTTAGTCAGTATGAAATTATAAATAATGATAATGCTGTTTTATTATTATTATTATTATTATTATTATTATTATTATTATTATTATTATTGTGTAGTACAACCCCAAATCAGCATGGAAAATGACAAAAAACACTGCAGTCTTTCTTACATTTACTTTTATTTCATTGCAAACAGTATGAACCCAAGACATTTAATGTTTTGCCTGGTGAATTTCATTTTTCATTTGTTAATAAACATCTATTCCTGCATTTCAGGCCTGCTACACATTCCAACAACAATACAGGGGCGATTTAGGGCTAAAAATAAATAAATAATCATGCTATTTCAATCAGGTGATGTCAACAGGTGATTGTGATCATGATTTGGGACAAACGTCTTTGAGAAGCAAAGTTGAGCAGACGATCTCAAGTTTGTCAACAAATGTGTGAGAATTTAATGAAATGTTTAAAAACAACGTTTAGCCCCAGTAAAGTGGGACTAATGATCTAGTGGGACTTCTGATCTAGTCAGAAAGTGTAAAGTGCATTTTGGTCAAGTGATTCTTGGAACACGCAACAAGATCAGACTCCACATGGGTTAGACCATTGCTGACATCTGCTGGATTTAAGGAAACACTGCAGCCTAATCTTTCTTTACCACATAAGAGCTTAGATATTCAAAGATAATCATTTAGACCAGGAGCTTCTCAACTACTTATCGTACTGGGGCACAAACAGAATTTAGAGTGGCACAGCGGTAACACGCTGCTGTGCATAACAAATAAGCATGTTAAACACTAAATAGATTAAGCGATTTAACACAAGTGGGCATTACTCTGCCATGGATGAGAAATTAAGAAAAAATGAATACTAAATCATTGTTATTAACTGCATTAACTAAATATAACTATAAGCTCTCATTACCTTCTCTGCAGCGTGGCTAATTTTCTTTTAAATCTTTGCAGATGTCCATTACATCCCCCCCATGAGAAAAACAAAAGGAACCTAGGCTCAGGAACTGAAAGGTTCAAGGGTTTGGAAAGATGCTTCAGGCGTTATGGGAAATGTAGTGTCTGTATTGAATCTGTGTGAATTCGAGTTCCAAGGTGGCTGAGAACCGAGGTAGCACTGTATCTTTAAACATCCGATATAACTTCAGTTTCCATTGGAGAATATATGAAGGAAGATATGCCATATATGGTGTATGATTGTGCCCTCTAGTATATTGACTGTAACTCATTTAGTTTCGGCCTACGCCCACAAAATTTGCCAGGCTTGGCCAGGGTGCACTCTGAGCGACGTGATGCCCTTGCAGCCCGTGCAGTCCCCGGCTGGGCACTGGGCCCCTGGCAGGGCACTGACCATAACTCAGCCAGTTTTCAACCTATGGCCACAGAATTTGGCAGGCTTGGTTCCGGATGCACCCTGAGGAGACGTGTGATGCTCTTGGGGCCCCTGAGGTCCCTGGTAGGGCACAGAGACAACATAGCAACCAATCTGCAACACCACTGCAACCACATGAGACAACATATCAACCACCTAACAACAGCCAACCTCGACGTTCATTCACAAACGTTCGCCTTCTAGTTTTGTGTTTTTGCAGAAAGATTCATCTGATAAGGGAATAGGGTTTCTGATTTATGCTCAGCAGGGTCAACCTTTGCAGAGCTGCAATAACACTCGCTCTGTCTTGCACTGCAATCAAACTCACACAGGAAATGCTTTCTGTCGTTTTAAACAGGTCTTTCATTCTTGTGGCCCAAATGATTTCTATTAAGTTCACCAATTTCACCATCAGCTTACTTTTGTTGTTCTGCTTTTGGCTCTCAATTCCACATCTAATGTTTCATTCTGACAGATGTCACATCCTGCACAGTTCTAGTAATGTTTTCATTCACTTGAGACAGATTTAACATAACATTAGCCACTAAGGAAAACCAGTTGCAGTTGTTTTATAAAGCCATTGGTTTGAGTTGAACCCGGTATCGATGCAAGAACCTTTTCTGAGCCCATGAGCCCACTGTTTTAAGACCTGAACTCCATTGGTTTGGGTACTAGGAAGGCACTATGTAAATGCAACATATTATTATTATGATGTACAATCTAGTTTGGAAGTTGGAAACATACCCTGGATAAAAGATCACACACTCACAGCTAGGGACAATCTGGAGTAGCTGGTCCAGCTAAAGAACATACCAACTCCACACAGAGTTCCCTTGAGCTGTGTGACAAAAGTACTACCCCTTGCACCATATTTCTCATCAGTGTATTCTGAGCGTAGCTGCTTACAGGCAGTGTTCATTTTGGCAGCCGATTTTGATTTAGTTTTAGTTTTGACGAAAGTTTATATTCATTTTAGTCACGTTGTAGTCATTTCATTACTTATGTTAGTTTTCGTTTCGTTTTACTCGATGAAAACTAAAAACATTTGAGTCTAGTTTTAGTCATCATTCCTTCATTCATTTTCTATTCTGCGCAGGGAAAGCCTGCGAGCACCCCTAAATTGAGTATCAGCACTCATAAAATAAGAGTAAAAAGTTGTTTTGTTTTTGGTTCAAAGAAAAAAGAGAAGATTGTCTCTGATAAGATGAAAAATGGTAAAACCGTGGAAAGTATAGTCCACAATGACATTAAAATGTAAAGTTTTTTGTTTAAAAAAGAGGGCTTTGGTGTCATTGGGTGTCATTAAAGTTCTGATCCTAGAATCCTGAAGAGCGCTACACCTTGGACAGGACACCAGCTCTGTAAACACACCTCCTGACCATCATTTTGCAAGCTTGTCCTTGAAATTAAACCCATGCTTATGTAGAAGAGCACACTCTCAAAGCCTTCTTGATCTGACTTGCAGTTTATTTTTCTTTGTTTGATAAAATGTGCTATTAGACCAGATCTGAGACGCCGACATGTCAAAGCATCATTAGAGCATTGTTTATAGCAGTTCTAAAGTAAAGTGTTGCTTCCTGTGAGTGTGTCAGAGAAAAATCCGACCACAGAGCTCAGTTATCATGCCAGCATGCTACAGTCTTTAATCTTCAGCTGGCTCTATAAGAGAGTAATTGGAGTAGTCACAGTAAAAGAAGGTGTCATTAAAGTCGTCTAACATTCACGGTGCTAATATCTATCAAGGAGGAAAGTGCTTTTTAATGAGTTGGCATCACATCAGAGCTCGAGAATTCAGCTCATTTAATCAGACATGTTGCTGACACAAAACAATAACTTAGCAATTGATGTTCACTACAGTGCGGTCTTCATTTTTTTCATACACATTTTAGTAACCTGGTTGTTGTAAATTTGCAAGCACAAGGCTACGGAGGCTGTTAAGCTCGTACCAGGGGCGTTTCTAGGGTCTGAGAAGATTGGGGTTTAGCCCAAACACATGTAGGGCTGTTTAGGGAGGTCCTCGGCTGTTTCTTTTCTTTAATACTCAATTTTGATACTTTTTATACCGACATTCAAAGTGCATTGCTTATTCACTGAGAATATGAAAAGGGGACAGCAAAAACTGTTCGTCTTCAGACGAGTGTGGCCGGGACCGCTAGCAAGATAAAGCCTGTAATCAAAATCATATCCTCTTCATGATTTGACTCCGGTGCCAACTCATATCACAAATCAAAACCATCTCTGAGAGGTTACTACACAGGCTTGATGGTAACCGTTCTCTTTTGAAAAAAGTCAAAAGATTTACAGAACTCTTTTCCCCCTTCTGCCCTCTCTCCTACTGATGAAATTGCGGTCGAGCCGACTCTTTTAAGTGAACGACTCTTTCAAGGCGGCTCCAGCCCGAGTTATAAAATGAAGAGCCATTTGGGAGCCGAAAGAGTCGACTCACTAAAAAGAGCCAGAATTTGCATCAAATCTTCTTGAACTTCTCCCGCTATCTTACTGTGCCACGCCCAAGAACACAGACCTGACAAAGACCAACGCTGATTTTGGCTATTTTAAAATGTATATACATATTTTAATGTTAAATATTAGATATAACGTTAGATATGCTGTTTAAAAATGATATCCGGGGTTACATTCAATACATTCGTGGCTTGAGCCTCGGTAAAATGGCCTTGCGACGCCCCTGGCTCGTACTATGAAAGCAACCCGTAGGTCTTGCTTGCTTGTTAAGAAGACGAACATATAAATAATACAAAAATATCTACATATACAATCTATATTTACATTAGTTCAGTCGTGGTTGAAATTAGGTATAGTCTTTAAATAACTGAAATTTTATATATATATATATATATATATATATATATATATATATATATATATATATTATTATTATTATTATTATTTATTTATTTTTTTTTTAAAGGCCTTTTGGCTATATCTCTTGTTATTTTATTCTTATTCTTGGGAGACTTGAGCGAGATTTATCTTTATGAGACTGATGACTACAAAAGAGGTATAGAGATGAATACAAAAGAGGTATAGAAATGATTTTGTTCAGTAAAAGAAGGCTGTGGTCATTAAAAAGTTACAGTTTATACATACAGGAGAATAAAAGTCCATGAAAAGTCTTTACAAGTCCCTGATTTTGATGCATCTGTATAAATAATGCAAGACGTGGCAATCTCAATAAAGGAACATCTTATATATCTCCACACTAAAAGTACTGTACATAAATTGCCCCTTATGACACTGCAAAAACAATTATTTGGGTAATTTACATGAAATAAAATAAAAAAATACCAGTTTTGGGCAACGGACGTCATGCTCATCCTCTCAAACTAATCTGAACTCGGTGACAGGTTGCTGATACGCTCCACTGGCACGATGGAACACATGGAAGTGGCTGGGATCTGAAAGGTCCTCATTGTGGGCAGAGTTCCTGACTTCTGGAGAGCAGAGCAGAAAGCTGAAGAGGATTTTTCTGGACCTTCCTCGGAGCAGGAACAGCAGTGGATTGACACAGCAATGAAAGTAGGCAAGAATTTGACAGGCAACAAACGCTCGAGTGGCCTGAATCTTCTCCTGACAACTCCTACCCTTGTCAGCCCTATACTTGTCCATTACGATTATGAGAACATGATAGGGTCCCCAGCATATGATGAAAGCCACCACGATGGCCAAGACGACGAGGACACTCCTGTACCTCCATCTGCCGGAGGTGAACATCAGAGTGTGCAGGATTTTGCCGTAGCATAGGATGATGATTATGAGCGGGATGATGAATAGCAGGACCAGCTGGATATAGTACCCCTCTTTGGCATCATCTTGATATTGAATGGTACTGCAGGCGGAGATGTTATACTCATCTTTGAAAGCAGACGAGGACAAGGCATCCTTCAGAGAACCAGCTATGCTGATGATCAACGAGCCTGCAAAAGCTGCCCTGGCACAGTTTAGCCTCGTTCTTGGAGTGTAACGTGGACTTCGTATCACTATGGCAAAGAGCCGGTCGACCGTCATGGCTGTCAGGAGCATCAGGCTTCCGTAGATTCCGACAAAATACGCCCCGGTGAGGATCTGGCATAATGCATCTCCAAAGACCCATTGGTACAGGTGGTCGACAGCCCAGAATGGAAGTGTCAACGTAAATAACAGGTCAAATACAGCCAAGAAGAGTAGAAAGAGCATGGTGACCCGTCTGAGATCCTCAAACCGGCAGAGAGCATAGAAGAGCATGGCGTTCCCAAGGGTGCTGAAGCAAAAGATGGCGATGAAACATACTCCCGTGATAATGCTGGTGTTCTCCAAATTACATTGCATGACTAAATCAGTTTCATTGTAATCATAATAATATGTCACATTCTCTTCCATTTTTGCAAGTGAAAAGAAAATCACATCCACACAAAAGTCGAAGTGGTCTGAAGTGCCAAACTGCCGCAAAGATGAGTTTCTGTCTGAAGCCCTTCCTCTTTTGTTTCTGCTTCACCTCGCTGTTTGTACAGTCGGAAGACAAGAGCTGCGAGTTATGTAAAAGGTGTCAAGTCATCTGTAACATACTTGCTTCCTCAGACCGCAAAGCCTTTCACAACTGCATGATGAGAGTTAACTTTACTTCTAATTAACTTTACTAAATTAATCAATGGACTGCACTTGCCATAAGAGTTTCAGGGGCATGCATGCATTACTAGATACATAAAAATATAAAAGTTATATTTAGTGTTTTTAACCGCCAACGAGTTTGCATTGTGTCGGAACTTTGAAGAACCAAAAACTGAAACTCACAAGCAACATAAGCAGTTGTTTATTTCCTGTATTATGCAATGATTATCAGAAATGAAGAAATTTACATTTGATTTCACTATGATTCTTTATTCTTGACTTCTACGACTTGACTTAACTTTATTCACATCATTATGAAGCGAGTTATGAACATGCAGTAATTAAAGAAATACATACCATTCAAAAATGCCTCATTACTTTAAAACATACATAGTTCTGAGAGGAACCATGACCATCCAAAGAATGGATTATATACACCCATCTTTGGAGTGTATGTAATTCAGTGCAGGGTTACTTGATGTCCATTTCTAACCCAGTAAATAACATCACACGACAAAAACAAGACTGAATTTCAAGCAAAAATGACAAATTATTGTCATTTTCTTGATTCTGTGCTCATAAAATTAATAAAAAGCTAATAAAACCAATTAGATCATTATAAGACTGATTTCTCTTCCCTTTGGCTTACATGTAAGGTAGACTGTGTTTTGTAAATATTAATACAATTTTTCCTTAGTATTGAGCTTCCTGTGGTGGCACAGTAGAGTCTTAGGAGGGGCATGGAGTTTGGCATGTTCTCCCAGCTTTCTAGTGTCCAACCTTCCAAAAGCAGTAGGTTGAATTACTACTCTAAACATCTCCTATATGTGATTAAATGAGAGGACGTGGGATGTTTAGGGATGGACTAGTGAACACTTTAGTTTTCCAAAGATTTCACCCACTGTGGTCCTGACCTGCTCATTGTCACAGAGCCTTTGATACATATCCCCAGAGAACATGGGACTCAGGCATAAGCAAGCACTGGATGGAACGCCAGTGCATCGTTTTACCACAAGGTGTAGTTGTCGCAGTGCTAGGGATGACCCCAGAGAGATCAAGAGGCTTGAAATGAACAGGAATCAGTTTAGGCTTCGTCCCAAATCACATAGCTGTACTAAACAGTGTCTCAAATGAACTACAGCTATCGGTAATAGTATTCTGAGTACAGTGAAACGCCCGTTTGAGATAGATGAGTGCAATCTCAGTATAGGATTATTGATTTACATCAATGTAGGTTTACAGATTAATTCATTTAATAGGAAACATGTCAAAATGTTCCAAAATAACCACAATTTCTAATGTTAAGATATAGCAGACAGGAGCAAGTTAGCAAAATGCTAAGCAACGTGGGATGTCCGTTTTGGAGATCTTTGCACATTATTATTTGCATTATTATGCTCAATGATTTAATAAAGTAGCAGCCAAATGTGTCTAAATGTGTTAAATAACTAATTGTAACAGGCCACAATTAGCAGGCTATCAGACAAATGGCTATCTCTAGAGTTTACAGGAATGACTGCTAATATGAACTGATTTGACTAATAATGGTGAAGCAGTTCTATACAGTGTCCCCGAAATAGATTTCTTTTTTTAGATTGAATGAGTGAGTGAGTGGGTGGTGGTGTTATATCTTGTCAAAGAGTTTTTGCAGGGTGGAATGTCTGGTACTGTGCCAAATATTTCAAGATGCAAAGTAGCACTAATGGTGAAAGCAGATATTCAGTCATTAGTGGTGAGACGTTCCAGATACGGTCAAAAAAAGCAATGTGGTTTTCAACAGTTTCCGAAACCCGTTCAGAGTCTCACCACAAACCTTTCAACCAGTGATAGCAATCTTGCAATTATGCTTTCAGGAGTCAATGATTAAGGTGATGATCTTATAACTGTACGTTTTACTTGTAGCAGCTTTGGCAAAATGGACTATTGTTGTTGCCATGTCATTTGGTTTAATGGATTACAAATAGCATTAGTATTCCATTAAAAAGAATTTATCGTCTTAGAAAAGGTTTCTCAAGGCTTGTTTGGATAATTAGCAGTTATTAACTATATCTACTATTCTTTGATTATGCAAGCATTATACAAATGCTACTAATTGTATGAAAAAATCGCTATGTACAGCCACAACTACTACATGGATTCACATTTTTATGTACGTTGTCCTGAGATAACAAATGTCTTTATTTCTGTTTTCACAATCCGTAATTATGTCTTTATATCTTGAGATAACAATGGATTTTTCTATGATAATGAAAAACGCATGTTGTTTACATTACAAGGTCATGGAAAAAGACATTAAATGATCTCTTTATCCCCAGAAAACAACTATAAAATGATATGAATCCATCCATAGTCATTATGGGCTTCTCTCCACTATATATCTCAAGATGATTTCAAATTTACAAGCTCATTTACTATAAACAAAATCACTGAATGCTCTTACTTCTCTGAGATTAATGCAAGTAGCCGTTAGTACATGGAGATTTCCTCCCCGTTGGAGTAAATGAGGCGGCTGTTGCGGTTCTGAGCTGGATCCCCTTGCTGACAGAAATTCCTCAGCATTTTCTTCAGGTGGCTTCTGAATTTGATGCCCATAAAGACGTAAAACACAGGGTTTAGGCAGCAGTGAGAGAAAGCCAGCAGACGGGAGATGTAAAAAACATAGTCTATGGTGGTACTGACATGACATTCAGTAACTCCTGAGACTGTCCAGGACGTCAAAGAGTCGAGGAACATGGCCACATTGTATGGCGTCCAACCCAAGTAGAACACGATCACGATGCAGAGGATCAGCTTGACGGTCTTGGGTCGGGTATGTGACATAGGTCTGAGCAGCCTCTGCAGAATGCAAATGTAGCAAAAAGCGATGATGATGAAGGCAGCCAGAAAGAAGACATTTTGCTGGTAAATGGAAACCAGCTTCCATATAAAGGTCTTTGACTCATAAGTGCAATACTGCACTGAGGACTGTTCTACAACTGTTTTAAAAATGATGTCAGGGGTGGCGGCGCACAAGCTGATGAGCCAGATGAGCACAGAAGTCATGACGGAATAGTACGGCTTTCTGTTTATGATCACAGACATAGGATGCACCACGGCCATGTAACGATGCACCGTCATCACCGTCAAGAAGAGGATGCTGCTGTAGTAGCCCAGGAAGAATACAAAGCTAACCATTTTGCAGGCTAGCTCGCTGAAAATCCAGCCCGAGATGTTGTCAAATGCCCAGAAGGGTAAGCCGACGGTGAATATTAGGTCAGAGATGGCCAAGTTCAAAAGGAACACATTGGTCAAAGAGCTCAGGTTCTCATATTTGATCAGGACCCACAGCACCAATGTGTTGCCCACACAGCTGAACATGATGACGATTGTAAAAAAAACTGGAGTGATGATGGCTGCAAACTGGGTCACTTCAGTCTTGTTGCATATATCGTCATCGTAGTCCGTCTGAATATCACTATAGTCCTCAGTAAGTGCAGTGGAAAAGATGCCAGTGGTGACCTCGTCATCCATGCTAAAAGAAAAGGCATACAAATTGGTACGTTTACACTAATATACTCATCACATCATGTTTTTAATTCATGTACTTTTGTCTGGTCTGCTCTATCGGTTAACTCCAATCCAGCTGTTATTAAAGATTCACATTTATTGATTCCACCATGCAAAGCAAGAGGCAACCAAAACAATTAGAATAAATGTAATAGATTGAATATTGTAGTTAGTTTTTACAGTTCCTTACCTTAAGCACGACTTTTAAGGTGTTTTGCAAGCAGGAGTCCTGATTTAAAGTGATCGAAAATCAAACAGGGCTTCTGATACCTCTCATATCCCTGTATGAAACCCTCTCTGAAAGGCTTTCTTCCCATTAGTGTACAGACAGGGCAAACCACCATTTTCTCAAAAGTGAACCTGTGGCTGTTTTTGCTCAGATGAGGCCCATCAGAGTTTGGATCCTCACTGTACATGTCCGTATGGAAATGCCTCTGGCACTCTTGTCTTGGTCCTCCCAAGGTTTCTTCCTTCTAACGTTTAGGGAGTCTTTCCTTGCCACTGTCGCCCTAGGCTTGCTCAGATTGGGATTGGCTTAGATAATTGGAGATAAAATAAAATTGTAAATCTGCTTTGAGACAATGCTCCATTGGAAAAAGGGCTATAGAAATATATTGAACTTTGACTTTGGCACTCAGATCTACATCTAGGTATTTAGCAGACGCCCTTATCCAGAACGACTTACAACTGACACAATCCAAGCAATTGTGGGTCAAGGGTCTTACTCAAGGGCACAACAGTGGGAGTTTAGGAACTGAACCCTGGACCTTCAGAGTCCACAGGCTACCACGTCCCTCATATGCTATGCATGGCTGGCCAAAGGGCCTTTTTCACTGGTATAGATAAAGGGCGTCTAAAGTAAGTCCAAATTTAATAACTTTGTTTACTCGCTAACTAAACGTACGAGAGGCTGTTTTCAGATTTAATATGAAGAATCATGCCAGCCCAGGTTTTATCCACATTAACCCGTGGGTGCGGTGACAAACCAATCAACGCACCAATTAACAACATTAAAGTGGCACTTACTTTATTGACGCTCTGTAGTTATGGTGTATAAAAACAAACAGTTTATGGTATGAATTTAGTAAAACTGAGAGCTTGCAGGGTGTTCTCTCTAAACCCACAAGGGCAATATACTTGGGCAAGTCCAGATCTCTGACTTAACCACTCAAGCTAGATGCTGCGGGTACTATACTGCCAGCTCAGAAGATATAGGCCTCCAGAACTCACCATAATTAGTCAAATATCTTATGTTAGTAATACTAGCATTGTTAGAGTTGGGTTAGGGTGCACTTCATTTTTCTTCTGCTTTTCTTGGTGCAGATGTTGGTGCTGATTAGGGTTAAGGTCCTACATTGATGCTGAAGTGTGTTTTCATTGCATAAAATGTTAAAAGTCCCTTCTTGAATGTGTTAGAAACCTAGGAAGCTACGTTTTTCTTTATGTTTTGTGTTACTCAGAATGACTATAACTTAGCTTTTCTCGCAGTTTGTGATGTTTTTTTGGTTTTTTTTGCAGGTTGCAGGTCTTTGTGAAACTGGGAAATTACACTTCTAAACAACCCAGTAGGTTATGAGAGTGAGAAATGAAAGTTTTGGTTTGAGACAGTCATGTGACACTTGATACATACAGTGTTTCAAAAATAACAAAGGAACACAGAACAACAAAATAGATTTGATTGCTTTTTATACATATCCACTGGTGTACAGTACATTTACATTTACATTATTTAGCAGACACCCTTATCCAGAGCGACTTACAATTGGTACAGTCTTACAATCCAAGCAATTGTGGGTTAAGGGTCTTGCTCAAGGAGCTAACAGTGGCGGCTTGGCAGAGGTGGGATTTGAAGCCTGGACCTTGTGGTCCATAGTCTAGTACCTTACCTGCTAGGCTACCACAGTCCCTATATTGACTCTATTTGCATATCCAAGCTTCTGGTTAAATCCTTAGAGCTTTTTATTTATTTACATTAACCCAGAGATTCCCAAACTTCTGCAGGCCTCCCACTTTTGTAGGTGAGAATATGCATGCCGTTTGCTTCCATACTCCACTGAAATTTTTATATGCATATTGTTATTTTATACAAAACTTTACTGCAACTTCCTATTTAACAAAAACACAATAAAGTAACAAATCAACTTTCCAGTGACAGAGCGAATATTGGAATGTTTACGTGACATGCATTGTGTATCCTAAAAACGTTTACTGTACATGTGTAACAGCATTCGGTTTGCCTTGCTGAGTCCTTGAGTAAGGCCCTTAACCGCACAATTGCGTTTGGATTGTAGGATTTGTATCAATTGCAGTGTCGCTCTGGACAAAGGTGTCTGCTAAATGACATGGATGGTAAATGACATATTTGTGTATCCACTGTTGGAACAGGACAAAAGATTAACACTCACTGGACGGTTCGCTTTGAGGCACGCCCATAATGCTCCAGCTTAACTGGCAGTGACTGGAGTGTGGGCTAGAGCATTTTGCACAGAAGGAAATCTTGGTGGTTATTGGACAGTGCGCTTTTCTTTGGTCAAATTCTTAACATATGACTCTTACCATAGTTGGCCAACTACTCAAAGGGGAGGGGCATCATAACAGCTGTCATTCAGCAAATCGGGAATCAGGAGCGTAACTGACTTCTCAAACTTCAGTAAATCAGGGCCATAGCTCCTTTTTACAATACTTACAGTATACAAAGATAAATAGCAAGATGTATCATTATGTAAAGCGGCATTGTATTAGGCAGCACAATGAAAATCAGCTCCACTGGATAGAAATAGGAACAGCCCAGCTATAAAAAAGAAGTTTATTAACAGCTTCGTATGTAGTAATGGAACCACATACATGCCTGTGACCCTACTAAGCCAGGTCAGGGACTCTACACATACATTGAAAAACACAATCATTTGTGCTTTCCCTATTTAAAAAAAAAACACCGCTTGCATCTGTGATCTTAAAATCACTATACAGTTCATTGTATTCAGTTGATTTCCACTCCGCTTTAACCTTAACCTACTTGTTTTTGCACTTTCGCTTTCATTTTGTGCTTCAGATTTGAAGCAACAGTCTTTATTAAAACTACCAAATGCTACCAAGTGCAATACGAACAGCTGCCACCCGTGTAGATGTAAGTTACGCATAATATATTTATTATATATCATATATTGATTTGATGAAGTCATCAATCTATATGTCTATCTTTGTAAAAGACGCTTTGGTTTATCCACTTCCTGTTATGTGCTATAGGTGTCTCAGGTGCCTTTAAGCGCTATATTTTAGTCAGAATCTCCTAGTAGGCCCGTCCCTCTGTCTCCATAACTGCTTAAATGTGGTGGTCTACACCAAGTCATCAATCTATATCTCTATCTTTGTAAAAGACCTTTGTTTATCACTTCCTGTTATGTGCTATTAGGTGTCTCATTCCTGTAACGCTATATTTAGTTCAGAATCTCCTGTGCCCGTCCCTCTGTCTCTCACTGCTTAAGTGTGGTCTTCCACCACACTGTCTTAAATAGAAGTCAAAAAATAGTTAATAAATAAATGAATTATAATTAATAATGAAGACTACAGTTTGTATATGACATTTAACTCAATAACTGATCTTCTGGCTTTTTGTTAAGTTCAAGTTACAATGTTTATTTGTTATATGCACAACATGTGAGCACCAGGAAGGACACCAGGAAGACAATTGTAGACCTGCACCAGGCTGGGAAGAGTGAATCTACAATAGGCAAGCAGGTTGGTGTGAATAAATCAACTGTGGGAAGAACTGTAAGAAAATGGAAGACAATACAAGACCATTGATCTCATCCCGTGGGGTCAAAATGATCATGAGAACAGTGAGCAAAAATCCCAGAACTACACGGAGGGACCTGATGAATGACTTGCAGAGCGCTGGGACCAAAGTAACAAAGGCTACCATCAGTAACACACTACGCCGAGAGAGACTCAGATCCTGCAGTGCAGTACAGTCCAGAAGTTTGCCAGAGAGCATATGGATGATCCAGAAGAGGATTGGGAGAATATCATGTGGTCAGATGAAACCAAAATAAAACTTTTTGCTAAAAACTGAACTGGAGGAAGAAGAATGCTGAGTTGCATCCCGAGAACACCATACCTACTGTGAAGCATGGGGGTGGAAATATCATGCTTTGGGGCTGTTTTTCTGCAGAGGGGACAGGATGACTGATCCGTGTTAAGGGAAGAATGAACGGGGCCATGTATCGTGAGATTTTAAGCCAAAACCTCCTTCCATCAGTGAGAGCATTGAGGATGGAACGTGGCTGGGTCTTCCAGCATGACAATGATCCCAAACACACCACTCGGGCAACGAAGGAGTGGCTCCGTAAAAAGCATTTCAAGGTCTTGGAGCGGCCTAGCCAGTCTCCAGACCTCAACCCCTTAGAAAATTTGTGGAGGGTGTTGGCCCAAAACATCACTGCTCTAGAGGAGATCTGCATGGAGGAATGGGCCAAAATACCAGCTACAGTGTGTGCCAACCTGGTGAAGACCCGGTGATGTGTCCTTGCGAATCGGTTCTTTAAATTGACTCTTTAGAATAAACGTTGGAAGCCTCATGGTGAGCAGAGTCAATTAATATGACTCACCAAAGCTTCAGAGTACATAACTCACCAAAACGAGCCACTTATCTATTATGCCCATTAATATCAATCCTGGTTTTGTATATTATTTTTTAAATATGCGTATAATTTGAAAAATAACACATCGCGTTGGTTATACTTTTAATGTGGAAAAACAGCAAAACGCTACTGTAAACGTGCATAAGTATGAATTGTCTTTTTTTAATCCACACCAATCACAAGTCAAAATATAAACACAAATGATGAAACTTTTTTTTTTAATTTTCACTCCCAACTGTTAAGAGCAAACTTTAAAACTCCGATTCTGTGGCAAGCTTGATATAGATCGCCTCTTTAAATCGTCAAATGTTGGTCTTCACCAGTTTAAGGAGTCGACTCATTCGCACATAACCTATGACTACCCTACACTCTACACCCTACACACTTCGAAGTGCACTTTATGTGCTTGCACCCACTAACTTACACAGTTTGGACACCAAACTGTTTGAACGTACTGTGGGACTTCCCACGTGCACTATGTATTCTATATTAGCCTACAAAAATGGCTAGAAACTGTAAAATTAGTGCGCTACGTAGTGGATACGATAGGATTTAGGACGGAGCCAGTAACATAGCCGCAATCTCAGCAGGTCTAAAGTCACATGATTTTATTTACCTCTCTAATACGGCGCAACCAAACGAAACAGTCGCTCAGATCCGTCTGGTCTAATACTTAGCAGTGATTGGGTGAATCGGCTGTCAATCAACAGCATCGCCCGCCCAACGTAGCTCCAGCACGTTAGTTCCAGTGAGCCGATAAATCGATATAGAGGATCAGCTTTCCTTTTGGATTGACAGTACGTTCATACGCTGGTTTTTATTTTTATTGAATTGTACTCCCTCTATCCGAATTGTCGTTTAAAATGTGTGTTTAGAGTACGTTTTGAGTAATGTTTGTGTGCTTTAGCAGAGGTCCGAAATAAACAGCAGGTGCACTATAGATACAGTAACGCTAATTAATTATTTAGACAAATTATATTTATTATAGGAGGCGATACGTTTCTGTTTCAGAGAAAATAGACCGGTTATATTTTTAATAAGAATTAAACCATTTAGTGTTAACAGTGGAAACGGAAATAAAGTTGTGTTAAAGTGCATCACCTGACTGCTCAGTGTGTTTTGAGAAGTTGGTGACGTAACAGTTTTGTTCCTTTATATAGGCAGTAAAGTTTCGCATTGTTGCTACATGCTGTTCATTATTATTATTGTTGTTATTATTATTATTATTATTATTATTATTGTTGTTGTTGTTGTTGTTGCCATTTTTATTATTATTGTTATTAATATTATTGATGTCATTGTTGTTATTATTATTGTTATTGTGATTATTATTATTATTACTATTTTTATGATTATTATTGTAACTTCATTTCAAACTTTCTCTGTAGCTGAGAAGTAGCGCTGTTTGCTCCCAAAGCAAAATTAGGCAGCTCCAGAATTACTCAATGTATATATCTAAAAAACTCCTTAGTTGCCACCATTAGCTTCCTATTTCTCAAGGGCATAAACATGAGGTGACAGAGGCCAAATTCCCTTAGTCAGTAGAAATGACCGAATAATACAGAAATGAAATGAGACCAAAGTGTTTTAAATAGCCATAGCTGGCGTTCATTTGGTGCAGCGGTCTAATATGCTAGCCCATACCTACCATGGCATTTGACTTCTGGCCCAGCCTTCCAGCTATGTATGTGGGCACATTATGGGCACGATAGGGTATGTCTGAGGGAGGGAAGGCTGGGCAGGGGATCAAAAGCAACACCTGGCATAGCTGTAGTGGACTGGTGTTACATCCGGGCCATGCTTATTCCTTTACCCTGTGTCCTGTGAGATAGGCTCACATTTTTAATGTAACAGTTACAATAAAGAGCTGATTCATAAGCAAGCGTGCCACAGAATCTATTTAAGTCTTCACTGGCTTGAGGAGTCGACTCCTTCGCACACAACACATCACCACCCTACTCCCTACACCCTTCAAGGGGCACCTTAAGTGCTTGTACCCACTAACATATATAATTTGGACACCAAACTGTTTGGATGTACTGTGGGACTTCCAATGTATTTTACATTAACCAACAAAAATGGTGAGAAAATATAGTATTAGTGCCCTGTGTAAAAAGGGGATTTAGGACAGAGCCAGTAACACAGCTGCAATCTCAGCATGTCTAAAGTCACATGATTTTATTTACTTCTCCAATATGGCGCAACGAAACAGTTGCTAATATCCGTCTGGGCTAATACTTAGCTGTGATTGGGTGAATGAGTCTGAGGGAGAGTACGATGGTTGAACGATCATCCCCGGTGATGCAAGATTCCTGTTATGTAACTGGCCTTGTTGCAAACCGGACCGGAGGAAGCTTTCAGAAGGTCAACCATCACTGCAGCACTCCACCAGTCTGGGCTTTATGGTAGAGTAACCAGACAGAAGCTTCTTCTCAGTAAAAGACACATGAAATGCCATCTGGAGTTTTTATGTGCTTGAAGGCCCAGATGGGCTTTCATGTGTCTTTTACAGAGGAGAGGCTTCTGTATTGGTTTTTGCTCTGATATGCATTGTTAGCTGTGAGACCTTATATAGACAGGTCTGTCTCTTTCCAAAGCATGTCCAATCAGCTGACTACAGGTGGACTCCAATCAAGGTGTAGAAACATCTCAACGATGATCAAGAGTAATGGGAGGAACCCATTGCTCAATTTCAAGTGTCACAGGAAAGGGTCTTAATATGTCCATGCAAGATTTTCCTTTTTAATAAATTTTCAAGCATTTCTAAAATTCTGTTTTCACTCATTATAAGATATTGAGTGCAGATTGGTGATTTTGAAACTTGATTTTAACATAACAAAATGTGAAAAAAGTCAAAGGGTCTGTAGATTTTCCAAATGCATTGCATACGGCGCTTTTCGAGGACCCGAAGATTTCCATTTAGGTTGAACATGTGTAGGGCTGGTAGTGCTCTCCTCCAAGCATGTTTGACCTGAAATTTGATCTGTGCCTTTCCATTTGCTCATTAAGGTCCTTCGGTACAGCAGTGAGAATGAGGTCCATGTAAACCTTCGTCATCTTCCTGCTTCACGATGGCGTCTGTAACCGTTGGTGAAAGTCAGCTCCAGAGGATAATCAGAGATCTCAATGGTATCCGAGCACATTGTCATTTACCGAACGCATGCACTGCTTTTCTGGAACCTAAGACGCGGTGGCTGCTTTTCCGTGTGCAGACGCAGTTGCTGAATTGACCACGGAGCACAAGGAAAATGGGGAACCCATCACGGATGACAGCCCCAGTCTCCACAAGTTCTCCTACAAACTGGAATACCTCTTACAGGTACGTGTGATGTCATTGTAAGGATGGAAATCGTTATTGAAATAAGCTCATTGGACAAAAATGAGTTTCCTGTGACTGAAACGTACCTAACCTAGCGGGTAGTACCTCCATGAGCACGAAAGCAGCTGCTGTTCCATTTGGCACGGACCGACAAGTTTCTGGATGCCACTCTGGCTTCAAAGAACTGCGCAGTTTTGTGCAAGCTGCCCTGGTGGCTTACTTGTTCCTGGTAGTCCCATAGATTTTCAAGAGGATTCACATCTGGGGATTTTGCGAGTCAGTCCAGATGTGTGACTGGTTTTTAAGTTTTGGCTGATTTGTGAATGGTACATAAAGTCCTTCTAAAGTTCTTCTTAAGACCTGGGACTGTGGTAGCCCAGCGGTTAAGGTACTGCTGAAGGTCTGATCTCTTCCAAGCTACCAGTGTTAGACCCTTAACCTACAATAGCTTTGACTGTAATAGCTTCCAATATCATTGTAAGTTGCTAAATGACGTAAATGGAAATATAACATCCAAAGTGATTTGCTGGGGTATTTTACCACCATTTAACCAAGCATGAGGCTAAAGCTTCCAACATCTTTCTCTCAGTTTGACCAGAAGGAGAAGACGACGTTTCTGGGCAGCAGGAAAGATTACTGGGACTATTTCTGCGAATGCCTGTCGAAGATGAAAGGGGCTAATGACGGCATCCGTTTCGTCAAGGCCATCTCTGAGGTAATCCAGAACGTGTGCACAATACAGCGTGTCATCATGGTCAGGCTTCACCTCAGTCACGGTCAGGCTTAAGTACATTTTCCACACCATCCCAACTTTTTCTGATTTGGGGTTGTACAGTCATTAATTGAACAATGTATTGAAAGTGAAAAACAAAAAATGATTATTGTGTGACCAGGGGTTATCCTCACTACATTTCCCAGAGCTCATCGCTCGCGCCGTGTGACTTCCTATGCCACGCACTGCCGACTTCCTCATCAGAGAGTGGGAGGGTATCGTACTGAGTACCGCTTGGTTTGGAGAAAATCGAAATTCTAAATTCAGAGTACGGTTTCTGCTGAAGGTGTATTTATGATTGTGATTTGATTCCCTTCGCTCAGACAAAAATATCGTAAGTTGAGCCATCGTAAAAGGGGGAGTACCTGTATATTTGAAGCACATGTTCTCACAGCTTAGGTCAAAGATGGCACTGAGGCAAGAGTCTTATCCGTCCGCTTCAGTGTGACATCTGCTGTCCGTATGTTCTGTAATTCGGCCACTTAGTGTAATCAAGCCATCTGCTGTGCTTTGGGTGTCACACACACACACACACACACACACACACACACACACACACATGTCTTCACAGTGGTTTGGTTGTGAGAATAAAAGTACCCTGTACACGGCAGGGTGTTTTTTCGGTTTCTGCAGGTTAACCATTTCTAATGACAGCCTGAGTGTGTTATTGTGCACATGGGTGTGAGTTCATGGTCATATATAATTAAGCTACTGCAAACACGATTCAGTCCTGAAGACAACGTAATGCTGCGAATGCCATGTTTGTTCTTTGAGTGAATAAATATTTGCTCTGTGTCGCAGCTGAAGACGTCGCTGGGAAAGGGCCGAGCGTTTATTCGTTACTGCCTGGTGCATCAGAGACTGGCAGACACACTCCAACAATGTCTGATGAACCAGAGAGTCACATGGTAGGTGAACACACACTCACCGATCACTTTATTAGGTACACCTCCGTCTCTACACTCCTTGTGCAAGTACAGATTGTAGTCCATCTGTTTCTCTGCATACAGTACTTTTAGTTCCCTTTACCCTATTCTCTAATGGTCAGGAGTAGTTTAGATAAACAAACACTGTAAGCAAAACCAAAACCGTCCGTGCGTGGAACTGCTCTGTAAGTTTCAGCTCAGGACTGAACTGAAAGTTCAGATGAACGGGAATGGGGATATGAGTCACGTCTACACGAAAGCATGGAAAAGCACAGAGAACAAGGAAGTACAGTAAAACTCAAACTGTATTTCAGTAAGGGCACCCGCACGGAAAGCCAGATCTGGCGTCAGAATGTTTGGCTTGAATTTATACTCACATATGACACGTTGGTCACGTATTATAGTTTGTAGGTGTTCAACTAGCAAAGGTCTAAGTGCTGCAGTGTTTGTCAGGGTTTAATATTGATTTCCTCGGCTTCCTCATTCTTTGCCTTAGTTTTACTTCTGCATGACATTTCAAGGAGATTCTTGCTTCTGTAATTATTATGTGGTATGACTCAAGGCCCAGGGTTCAGCACCTTTATTTGCACTATTGAGCTACTCAGGCCTGCTTTATGAATATAATGTTTCTGCGACTTTTATATTCATATTTGCAGCATGAAGCAGATGCCTCGTTTATCCACAGCCACTTTTTTGAGCTTAGCAACCTAGCATTAAGGCCTTGTTCCAGGGCCCGGCAGTGGCAGCATGGGTGAGCTAGGATTTGAACTCGCTGCCTTCCGATTAGTCCGCCACCTCTGACAGAAGCTGTTGTGCAACGCAGAAAAACTGTAGATATAGTAGACTTTAATTGGCTGATGAGTCCTTTATGGGTGAAGGGCCTTGCGCAAGGGCCCAGCATGGCAACCCATAACCGGAAGCACTGAGCCATAACAACTGCCTTTTATATTCGGTTTTCATTTTTTCAAGTGATTTTCAGAACTGTTGCTTTTTTCCCTCATTGTGAATGTTGTAAGGCACAATGTGGCAATGAAGCTTTAAAATATATTTTAATGGGTTTTCATTTCAGGATGTAAAAAAGGCTATAACGAATATGTGTATTTGAACACATGCAGTAGCTAATAGACACTCAGTGAAGCCTGTGTGTCTCTGAGTGCCTATGGCACTGTGTGTCATTGCTGCTTTCTTTCTTTTCATGCAGTGACTGGTACTACGCTCGGAGTCCCTTTCTAAAGTCCCGCCTCAACGTTGACATCATCAATCACCTGTATGAGCTGAACGAGATTCAGTTTGACGTGGCATCCAGGGGGTACGATCTCGACTCGGAGTGGCCCACCTTTGCCAGGTAGATTTCTGGCCTCCTCTCCGTGCATAGTTATCCATACTTAATGTACAACACAAGTAACTGATTCAGTTTTGCCCCCCTTGAACTGATTACTATGCAGAGTATTTACAGCTACATGTCAGCCTTTTAACCCTACTTCCTGTTTGTGTCTCATTAAGACCCAGATCTTGTTTGGTTATGACTACTTTGTGGCCAACAACCAACATTAACTTTGATGAGTTCAGCCTTGCTGATCCTGGATTACATTTGAGCAGTGTGCAGTTCCGTGGTGGCTGGTGGTTTTTAAAATAGGGGAAGCACAAGTGTTTGTTTATGGGTGTATATGTTCAACCGCTATGCTGACCTAGAATGGTCACAGGTGTGCAGTGGCTCCTCTAATATGTACATTTGACACATAACATAGCCATGGCAGGATGTTTCATATGTCTGTTTGTTTCACACTGTTCCAAACAGCAGATACACAAACATGCCATAGACACTCGCGGAGACACACAGGCTTCACTGAGTGTTCTATTAGCTATGTGTACAAATGACATTTTACACACAGGCTGTGCTGTTACCTGAAATGTTTTTTTTTTAGTTTAATAAAACAAACATTTCTCAACATTTTCCATATAGCAGTGAGATTTTTGTATTTGTTATTTTTGTATTTGAGATACTTTTCAATGTAATTGGAAAGGGGACGCTGGGATTCCTGTGTAGTCGTGAAGCAATCACCTGTTATTGTATTTGATAAGATGAAAATAGATCTAAATTAGTAGTTATAGTTTTGAGAATAGAGAGCTATTGTCATCTTTATGATTTATAGATAGAGTAATCCTCACCCTAGTGGGGTCTCTGATTGGCTACTACCAATGTTTTCAAAGTAAACAATAATTCTACTGTGAAGGTGATTTGTCACTTTATTTTGATTTGTTCAATAAGACATGGCAGAATTAAGGTGTTTAATATAAATTCCAGTGGCGTTTTAGAAGACATGTAAAATGTGTGTGTTCACAAAAGGGGGCACTGCACACCAAAAGTTTGGTTGATGCAAGATACCGATGTTAAAGAATTTAATTCTGAACGATATTTGAAATTCAGTTTGTTGTCTGATTGGTATTTGTAGGAGAACTGTGGGATCCGTTAGGTGCCAGCTGCCAATGTGTGGAGGCCGCCCAGTCGCTGCTCCAGTGTCAAACAGCCTTGTTAGCAACTACTCCCAGGTTGGCCCACCACCCATACAAATATTTGTCGATAAACATTTGTTTTATTGTTTTGAAACATGCGATGGATAGACGCTTTGTCAAGGGTTACCCTGTCCTGTGATGGACTGCCAGTTCATCCAGTACATGCTTGTCTGCACCGTGTTCTTCGGAGATAGGCTTGGAGCCCCCCTGCGACCCTAACCAGGAGTAGAAGGGTTAAAACATGGAAGGGAATCAATCAAAACAATCAGTGTTTCCTACATTCATGTCATTTTGGTTGGTCTTTTTACAGCAAACCCACGAATTTCTCCCAGGCCCTGATTTAGGGTACCAGTATGAATAGGGGACCTGGGAGAACTGGGAGATCTTTCATGTATTGAGGCGGATGACCTGCGCGTTCAACTCGACCAGTCAGAGCTACAGCAGCGGCAGCTTGTAGTAGAAGAGGTAAAATCGCTCAAGCAAGGAGGTTGGCAATCTCCAAAGAGAAGCTCCAAAGCTTCTGAGCCAGGAAAAGACAAATGGGGGGAGTGGAGTGAAAGTCATCATGCTCTTAAGACGACAGCTGAACAGCAGCAGCGTCTAGAGGAAAGACTGACAACGGCAGAGAACAAGAATTTGGAGTTGATAGCCAAGCTCGAGGCGGCACTTGGTGAAAAGAGTAAGGAGGTAGCCCCCAGTTACAGCAATTCTGCCATGAAGATCGAGGAGCTACTGTGCAAGTTAAAAGAGGCTGAGGAAGCGAGGCTGGAAGCTCGAAGTAAGAGTGAGGAAGATGGGCGAGGCAGGCTGAGAGAAACTGACTCAAGAGCTTAAGGCCAGGTGAGGAAAAGCTGAAGTGGACCGAAGAGACACTTGCCAAGCTCCAAAAAGAATATAGTCCCCCCCCCCCCCCCCCCTGAGCTTCAAAGCAACAGTTATTTCAACTTCAAGGGATGCTTGTCTTTGAAAGAAACGGGAGAGATTTTGGAGAATCTGCACCACCCAGCTGCAAGACTTGCAAAAGCTCGCTTGGGGCAAAAGACCAGCAATTGGAGGAGGTGAAGAGGAAAGCACAGGGGGAGTAATAATGAGCTGAAACAGTGGAGCCAACAGCCAACAGGAAACATTAAGTAGTCAGATCTTGTCACTGCAGGAACAGCTGAAGGGAAAAAGGACATCAAGCTCTCATAAGCGCTCAAAAATCCAGCAGCTGGAAGATCTGAAAAGTGGAAAGCCAGGGCAAGAAGCTGGATGAGTACAAGGCCCAGTGTGCCAGTCTAATGGAGATCAATGCAAAGTTGGTCCATACCGTAAAACGGGCAGAGGAGAGCAACAAGGAATGGTCCAGACTAAGACGTCCCTGGAGAAAGAACTGGTCACTCTAAAAGCCTCAGAGAAGCAGCTCAATGAGAGGCTGAATTCAGTTGGACTGACGATAGAGGAGAGGGAGAAAAAGCTTCTGGAGGAGAACCAGCATCTTGAGGAGAGCATCCAGAAAGCCCAGGAGAATATTACAGCTAGAGAAGAGGATATAAAGAGGTTGGAGAAGGAAAATGAAGATCTTCGAGTTGGAGAACCAGATGATGGACCAAGCTCCAAAGAGAATATGTCTGAGGATGTGTCTCGACTTGCTCTGGCTGAGGCCCAACTGGACCTTAACATGAAGGAGGTCTCCAGGCTTCAGGAGGAAGTAGTCGAGCTCCGTGCCCAACTCCAGGTATGCACGGAAGAAAGGATGAAGACTCAGGCTCTCCAAGAAGTGACCGAGGCCTCCCGGGAGGACCTTTGCGCTCAGACCGAACAACTCAAGTACCAAATAGAGGAGCTGAATCGCCGGCAAGTAGAAGAGCTCCTGCGGTGCCGCGAAAAGGAAGAAGCCTTAGTGAACGAGGTGAACGGTGAGGCCCAGGCTCGAGCAACCCTGCAGACTGAGGTGGCCTCCATGAGAGAGGAGCTACTCGGGTTGAAAAAGCAGAACGGCACACTGGCTCTGGAGAACGAAGAGGCCAAGGAGGCCCTCCACAGAGCCAACACTGAGACCGCAGAGCTGGGCGTCCACGTTTGCATGCTAACCGGGCAGAGCGAGGAGCTCTCATCTAAGCTGCAGGAATTGGAAGAGGTGCGGAATGAGGCGCAGAAGCTCAAGTCCTCGGTGGAGGCCCTGACCAAAGACAACGCCCGACTCCTAGGGGACCTGAAACAAGCGGACCAACTTGAAAAAGTCACTCAGGAGCTCAAGCAGAGGCTGGAAGAATCTAAAGAGGAGGCAAGGAGCATCCGGAAGAGCAACCAGAGAGAGATCAGCACTCTTCGGGGTCAGCTGGGCGAAACGGCCACAAACCACCAGGACCAGATCAAGGTTATCTTGTACTTTAGACCTTCATATTGCAAGTCTCTGAAAATGATATACAGTTGTCTGATGTGATGTTTTTCTCTTATTTGCAGGGTTTAAATGAGGAGCTGCTGAGCACGAAAAAGTCTCAGGTGGAAAGCAGAGCAGGAAAAAGTGTCCACCCTGGAGACCCAGACTGGCAGAGCTCGAGGTATGTTTCCAGGGATGTTGCCTAGAGACTGCAACATCTGTTGTTTGCTCATTCGGTACCTCAGATTTAGCAATAAGCCTGAGTGTGTCTAACTACTGAAGCTGCAGCCTGCCCTACATTATGGATCGGAGCATGGTTTTATTTATATCAGTGGAAGTTTAAAAACGTGGGAGTTTTTTTTTAAATAGCAAGGAATAAAAAAGATAAATAATCTGCAGTAGGGTAATGGAAATGTAACAACAACCTACTCTTTCGTTGACACTTATGGTCATTATAATTATATAAAAATTCGTTAAGCCATGTGGTGCAGCCCAGTCTGTCCCCCCCCCGTCAAAAGGTGAAGCATCCTAGAAGGTCCATGTTTATTATTACTAAATTTTGTTGGAATGGCTAAACAGGCACTGATGTGTGGTTGTATGCTGTTGTAGGCCTTAAAACACATCAGCATTCAGAAGATTGAGCAGAAAAAAAGATGCCTGGCATTGCTAAATTGCTGACGTTTGCTTCAGCAGAAAGAGGAACGGCTAAACCAAATTCAAGGAGACTTGTCAAAGTGAGCAAATTTTCCTCTTTCACACAACTACGCAACCAGAGCTTGATTTGTGGTTAGATCCTCACACGAATTTGTTTGTATACTCGTGCCAGGGCCGTGAGGAACTCGGCACTCAGCCAGAAAGCCTGTCAGGACCTTAGTGAGAACCTGAGGAAGGCCGTCACGGAGAAGGAGCACACCTGCGATTTTTTTTTGAAGGCGTCTGCAGAGATCGACGATCTGTACCGCACAAAGAGAAACCTGGAGGAACGGCTCATCGAGCTTATTCGGTAATCAAGTGCATTTTTTGAAATGATACAAGTGAAAAAAAACAGTTGCTTTTTTTTAGGACAGAGGGTTCCCTAAGATGTTATATCCTCTCTTTAAACGTTTGACATGTGGCGTGAATTACAGCAGAAGTCTGATGTATGGTTATGTGGCGCCCCCTGCAGGGAGAAAGATGTGCTTCTGGCAGAAGAAGTCGGACGCTCTGGAGTTTGAGCAGAAGCTGAGAGCAGAGGCACAGCTGGATCGAGAGCTTCCTTACTGCTTTCGGGATGTCACACCCAGTTCAGCTGGTTGGCTACCGCAGACACACCTGCAAGTGAGCAGAACGTTCTGTTTGCATCTGCTTTCTGAGTTTGTTGGAAAAATAGCTGTTGAATTCAGTGAGGTACTTAATAAATCAAAGAAGTACAAGAAGTGTACACATCCAGGCCCAAGAAAACTCAGCCACGCCATATGTTTATCTTTCATAAAACAAGGGAAAAACAATTACCAAAAAGGGTTGTCCTCCATGCAGGTTGTGTTTAAAAAGCCATGGTTTGAGAAAGCACCAAAGAACAGAGGAGTGAGGCTTTTGGATGTTCAGCGTTCTGAAATGTTTTTTTTAAAGCGTTAACAACATCTTGCTGCTGTTTTGCACTCAGAAGATATAATCAGTGATTCAAATTTGATCGTAAATGTACCTTTACAGCATTTAGCAGATGCTCTTGCTCTTACAACTGATGCCATCCAAGCAATTGTGGGTGAATTGTGGTAGCCTAACGGGTAAGGTACTGGACTATGGACCAGAAGGTCCAGGGTTCAAATCCTGCCTCTGCCAAGCAAGAGCAAGACCCTTAACCCACAATCGCTTGGAGTGTAAGCTTGTATAACTTGTAAGTCGCTCTGGATAAGGGCGTCTGCTAAATGCTGTACATCTCAGCTATGAGAGACAAAATGAGAAAAAAAATCCAGGAAATCACATGGTAGGTTTTTAAAAGAATTTAATTGTAAATCATGGTGGAAAATAAGTATTTGGTCAATAACAAAAGTTCAACTCAATACTTTGTAACATAAACTTTGCTGGCAATGACAGAGGACGGAGCCACTCTGGTGTGTTTGGGATCATTGTCATGCTGGAAGACCCAGCCACGTTCCATCTTCAATGTTCTCACTGATGGAAGGAGGTTTTGGCTTAAAGTCTCACGATACATGGCCTCGTTCATTCTTCCCTTACCACGGATCAGTCGTCCTGTCCCCTTTGCAGAAAAACAGCCCCAAAGCATCATGTTTCCACCCCCATGCTTCACAGTAGGTAGGGTGTTCTCGGGATGCAACTCAGCATTCTTCTTCCTCCAGAAATGCCGATTTGAGTTTTTACCAAAAAGTTTTATATTGGTTTGATCTGACCACATGATATTCCCCTTGCACAATCAGTGGCTGACTAAATACTTTTTGTCCCACTGTGTGAACATGGCTTTAAAGGAAGGAACAGCTATTCCATACATTTCTTGATGTTTTGACATTTCGGGAGCCTTTTTTAGTATTTCTTGTATAATATCTTTGTTTTACAGGCTGTGCGGTCGCCCTTTTTGCTATTACTGCTGCGTGAATACAGTCAGCAGCCAGCAGGGCGGCACCAGAGAGCGCTGTTGTAAGGACTGTTACACAAGGCACAGTGCAACCGAGCGCCACCCGCAGGAGGACCTAAGAAGTCTTTCTCCACCATCACGAAGCCCACTGGCTTCTACTCCCACCAGACCCAGCATGCCCAGCTTTACAGGTGAGAAGATTTCACACGGTATAGCGACAAATCCAATCACTTGAGTTCCACTTACAGGGTCAGGTCCTTCCCATTTAACTAATTTTTGGTGTATATATGTGCTTAAATATTAAAATTTATTTCAGCTCTTGTGGCGATGGGGTCCTGGGTTCGAAGCTTGTAGCGTAAAGATCAGGTGGAGCTGTGAGGGGGCACTTTGATGCATATAGTCAGCACTTGCTCCTGCACGCATGATTTCCACAGGCTGTACTGCATCTGTTAGCGACTCTGTGCCAGGAAATGACAGCATAATCGGTGGAAATCGGCTGACCCTGTTACATTTGGGACTAATGGATCTAAGAATGATGTGGAATGTGATGTGTTCTGTCCTCCACACAGTGGCGCTGCAGTCCCCCAGGTCAGACGACGCCGCGTTCGATATCATCACGGACGAGGAGGTGAACTGCGTGTATGAGGCCGACTCGCTGCCATATACCACCGCCATGTCCCCGGGGAGTATGCAGCAAGGGTCACATGATCTGTGAGTCTCTTCTGCAGACGGTTTATGGCGCTGTACACAATGTATGCTGAATCCATAGGTTGTGACTCATTGAAATCACCCCCTTGATGCAGCGACCCCTACCCAGCCCAGCGATGGACTGGCATTCATCCAGAGCACACTTATGCCAATGCCATGTGCCCTCTGTATATAAGTCGAATGATAATAAAAAAGTGATGATAAAAAGGACGTGTGTGTACCGTTACTCAGGAGCAGCAGCACCAGCGGTGGTGACCTCACTGCGGACGAGTCCGAGGATCTCCTGGCTTCGGGGCAGGATGCAGAGATCTGCCTGCTCAAGTCTGGAGAGATCACGTACGTAGATGGCACTTATTAACAACGTTATGAATGAGCTGCACGAGAAAAGAAGAGGCCTGTAAATACAAGATTAAGCAGGAGATTGGGACTACGTGACGATAGGGCAGAAATGATCCTCTATGCCGATTCAGCTGCGGATCATGTGATCAGTGTGTGCTCTCCTATAGGCTATCTGTGCCGTTCAGCATGGAGGAGGTCTGTGAGTTCGGTAAGGAGTCCAGAGAACTGTTCATAAAGTCCAGCTGCTACAGTCTGATCCCGATCAACGTGGTTACCATCGGGTTCACCATCAGCTGGGAGTTCTCCTCTACGCCAAAGAGCATCGCCTTCAGCGTGGTGTACAGAGAGGGTGCGGATACACCGGTTGAGCAGGCCAAGGTAACACACACACACACAGACAACTGGGAGGAAGGTGGCGTTTAGGTATGCCCTTAGCCTTGGCATGAAACAATGTGTGCAATATATATATATATATGCCAGAACTCCAGTGAGTTCTCTGTATTCAAACAACCTCCACAGCCACCAGATCTCAATTTCTGCACGTTTCGGATGTGGTTGAACGGGAGATGGCATTTTGGCCATTATCAAAGTCGCTCAGATCCTTATACTCGCCCAGGAGCTGGAAAACATCAGCTTCAGGAGCCGTCTGTTCACTTGCTGCCTAATATATCTCACCAGTGAGAGGTGTTATATGTAACGGGATATTCAATGCTGTTGACTTCACATGGTCGTAGTTTGGGTGTTGGCTGAGCTGTATACTGGAAACAGAAATATGAGGCGACAGGATGTTTGACTTGAAGTACAGTAGTAGTGTGCTTTCTTAATTCTCAACGTTTCTCTGTCTCCCTGTTGAAGGTCCTGATTCCCCTAACGAAGTGTAGCTCTCACAAGGAACTGATTAAGGGCCAGATGAAGATTCGCAATCGTGGAATATACTCGCTCATCTTCGACAACTCCTTCTCCAGGTCTGCTTTCCCAGCTATCTGGAGCTGTTTTCCCTTTTTTTTAATTTACAGGTGTGCATTTTATAGTGCAACTGCTTAGACACCCAGGTGTGTGAATTTATACACTCGTTGACAAAAAAACAACACACCCAGATAGAAATGTTGGATTGCAACATGCAGTTATGTCCGAAGCAGGTGTGGTCTGATTAGACACTGGGTTGTGCCAGAAGCCTTCCCCCACTGCCCTATAAAAAGGCTCCAAGAGGCTACTTTTGGATAGTGTACCTCTTTGGTGAGAGATTGTGGATTGCTAGACATGCCTCTACGATGCACTCAGACATTTTTGGCCAGTTGGCAGACTTTCAGAGGGGGCGCATCATCGGACCGAGAGAAGCAGGATGGTCATTTTGACAAATTGCCCACCGACTAGGTCGTGCTGACCTAGATGTTAGGAGGTGTTGGGAGCAGTGGTTCCTTGAGGGCACGAACACATGGTGAACAGACTCCAGACCAACAGTAGAGAGGATCGTTTGATCCTCCGACAAGCACGAGGACCTCCCACAGTTTCGTTGTCCACCATCCAGACATAGGTGGCACCTTCACTACACAGCCCTGTCTCTGCCCGGACCATTTCCAGGCATGTGTGATGATCTGGGGAGCTACAGTAGATCACCCCTAGTAGTGATACGAGGGACACTAACAGATCAGCAGTATGTGCAGGACATCCTGTGGTCACGTGTTGCCTCTCATGGCAGGGCTGGCATTTTTAGCAGGATAATGCTCACCCACAAACAGCAAGGGTTTCCCAGGAATGTCTCCCCCAGATTGCAACACTTCCTTGGCCTGCCCGGTTACCAGATTTATCCAATTGAGAATTTATGGGACCAGCTGGGACCTACGGATTCCCAGCTGTAACATATGTGGGTAAGTGTGTCACAGGATGCCGTACAGAACCTGTATGCCTACAGGCCCAACCAGTATCCAGGCTGGAGCCGGCCAAACAGGGTACTGAATCCTCCTTTCAGTTATACACTTTTCCCCAATAAACGTATCCTTTCCATGTAATATTGTAAGCACTTACATCTACCATCATTACATTCACACTTATAAAGTTTCTTTCGATCCCAACATCTTCTTGGTGAGTTATTGTTATTTATCAATGAGTATTTTTCCTAGTCTCCTACATCTGTACTGCTGTAACGAGTTCCATTTCCCTGAGGGGATCAGTCAAGCCAAGACTTGTCTCATCTTGTCCTCTCCTGTCAAGTCCAGTCTAGTTTAGCCAAGTCTATTTGAACACAGTTCCTCCCTCTAAATGTGTATGCTTGTGTGTGTTTGTTCGTTCCTCTAGGTTCATCTCTAAGAAAGTGCACTACAGACTGAGCGTGGAGAATCCAGTCGCCTCTGGTGGCAGCGATTGTTCTTAAAACAGGGAAACATTCATCGCACAAAGTCAGTATGGGTCCAAAGACTACCGATGTGACGGGATCATTCTGCTGTCTCTCAGGATGACTGTTCCTCCCAGCACTTCGTTCCGAGAGCAAAGAACACGGCCTGCGTTTTCAGATGTGATTTACAAACCTGCTAAAGTTTATCTGTGAATGTGACTCTCTTACAGTTTACTGACGCTTTTAGCCGTGCGGTGTTTACTAGGAGTTTAGCGATTGAATGATTTCTCAGAGCAGACATTGGTTCAGTGCTTCCATTAAATATGAAGCGCTTATTGGTAGGCTTACAAGGGTATTTTAGGCTACTTCTTGTACTCGGGCACACAGAATTGAGAGGGGCACAACTGTGCATAAAAAATAAACACTAAATAGATGAAGTGATTTAACGTTAAAGTTTGAGTTTGGAGTTGTGGAGCCTGGCACAGAATTCACAGGGCATGCTCTGGGGCACCAGTGCATCGGCGAGAGCTCAAAACGGGTCTCTGCTGTTAGTACCAATGGACGCTCATCCTGCCTGTACAGATGCTCTTCGATTTATGATGCGCTTACATTATGATGAAATGTTTCACAAACCGAGGAGTTTCATATTTACTGTACATGTCATAGAGTAGCCCACCTTAAAGATGCTTGAAAAACTTACATTTACTTACAGTTGGGCAAAATCATTAGCTTATTTTAGAATAAAGTATTGAACACTCTCATGTATTAAATAATGCATTGAAAGTGGAAAAAGAAAAAGAAAATGCTTAGTCCATTGGCGGTGAGGATGCACATTATTCAGGTTCTTTATTCTGAATGATCACCCTGACCAAAGAAACATGTCTGCTCTGAGAAAATCTTTCACTTCTAGAACTAGAGTCGTAAAGAAGGGCTTTACACAAAGTGCACTACGGATAATGCTAAGCTTTAAAACATTTTAATCGACTGACACAAACGAGTGCCGCCACATAGCACAACGCCGTAGCAGTTACATATCAGAAATCTGTATAGTGTGGAGAATATAATGAATGCATTACAAGAGATCTCTAACCTATGGGAGTATTTATTATACAGATCAGATGCGTCTATGCAAGAGCTCCAAGGCAAGCATTATTCACCGATTATGCACCCTTGAGATAAAGTCTGAACGTTGGAGCACTGTAACAGTCTCTCAGGTGTCTCTGACTTGAGGTGAGGCGATTGAAGTAACGTATCTTCAGTTTCGTTCCAGTTCCTAATGTTTTTGGACCGAACGTTTTAGCACAAAGTTGTACCTGTATTTGTATTCCATATCAGCGGAAGGCGTCTGATTGCTTTTAGTTTTACTCTGGAGCTACGAGGCAGTGAGCCAGGGCATCAGACCACTGTGCTACCCGAGCGGCAAGTTTCTTTTCTGTTTTGTTTCTTTATTTAAAAATGTTATATAGTACCAAGCCTGACACTTGTCTTTAAATGTGCCATAGAAATAAAGATAAAGCACTGCTAAAGATCTTAAATGCTTTAGCTCTGCCATATCTTGCTGATCTCTTGACGCATAGGCCATCCTGAGCGGCCTGAGCGCCTTCTCTTCTTTAATCATCTTTAAACGTGTTACAGAAATGCAGGCCCTTTCTTGCTTTTAATACTATTTTTATATGAGATATTATGAGATTTGGGCAGCAGAGACAAAATTGATTAGGGGACCATAAGCAGCAAAGCATACTATTTTTACCCCTGCTTATCCCGGCAAGGGTCGCTGGGGAGGGTCTGAAGCCTAGTTCGGAATTCACGGGGTCCCGGCAGAGGTACATCCTGGATAGGACGTTCAGTAAACAACACCTGACCTTCCCGGGATTCAAACCCAGGCCCTTGGGAACGACACTGGAGCTGGAACCCTAATATAAATGTACTTACTTTGTATACTTTCTTTGTGTAAATGTATTATTAGAACTTCTAACTATATATACATACATGCACTACATGATCAAAAGTATTGGGACATTTAAACACTACACCTATTCCATATCTAGGAGCATGGCCAGGTGCTCGATTCATACGCCTGTGGCAATGGGACCGAATGAAACACCTGAATTAAAAGGTGTGTCCCAATACTTTTCCATAGAGTGTGTATGTGTTTATATATTTCTCAACGCGATATTTCAATTCAACTGTCTCTTTTATTGAAGTGCACTTCTAAACTGGATGATGTATAGTACCCTATAAGCATACACAGGGTAGGATGCTGTACTTGGTTCTATGGTACTGTATGGCATGTCTGTGTGGTTTGGTAACACTGCAGTGGTGGCTGGAAATGGAACTAACTCTCATTAAACTGACAGCAACGTGTGATTGCTTCGCCAAATGAAATCGCCGCATTGTTATTTTTAAACCGAGCCGTAATTAAGATCCGGAGCTGGACATCTGCCCTACTTGGCCACTAATGTGTAATTTGTCTTAATCTGTGTTTAATTACGCAGGTTTTATTACTCTGTAATCCGAGCTGTGGAACCCGCCTGGGCTGATCGTGCGCTGCTTTCAGACTCCGGTTCCAGGCTCGGTTGCCTGTGGTTACAGCCGCAGCAGGACTGCGGTTAGCATCGGGCGTCTGCTCGCCTCCCAAGGTTAATGAGCTTGTTTTAAAGCAGCACACGTTCTCCTCTAGGCCTGGCCTTCTGCCTTCTCTGCTTCACGTGAGTACAGAGAGAGGCGGTGGGGGTGGGGGGCTGAAGACGGACTCTTGCTGAATAACAACGCAGGCTGATGGACGTAAATAATCCAGCACTTTGCAAATAACGCGCTCTTCCTTCTGAAGCCCACGCAGTTCATTGCAAACACGTCAGACAGATTTTTAAGCTTTAAAAGTCCCTGAACGCATAGCGCCAATAACAAAATGTTGTGTCATGTTGTGATACGGACACTAAATGTGCACAACGTTTAATCCCCATGTAGCAGATCCACTTATCGAGGTGACTAGGCATTGCTCAACAGTGACATTGGAGTAGGAATTTGAACTTACAACCTTCAGATTAGAGCCCTAACCACAAAGCCACCACTGTACTACAGTAGCACCTCGGTTTTTGTATGATTTTCCCACAAGGAATCATGTCAAATGAATTTATCTGTTCCAGACCCCCAGACAAATCCACACTGTAGAAGGCATTATATGAATTAATGGAGTTGTATTGTACAGGTGCTCCCTGATTTATGATCGGGTTACATTCAGACAAATCTATCATAAGCAGAGTGTATTATGGACCGATGAGATTTCATATAGTCTAAACTCTATCGTAGGGGAGCCTGTTAACCATTAACACTTGTACATTAACCTACAGTTGGCCATAATCATTAACACAAAGCTTTACTGTATAATAAAGAGTTGAAAAATGGATTGAAAGTGAAAAGTAAAGCACTCTGTTGGTGCTAACTGTTCGGCGTCAAAGCCAAGAGGATCAGTTCCTGTTTTCCTTTTGGTTGGCTGTCATTACTAACCATTTTAGGACCCATGGGGACTTATTTGCACTAAGAATATAGTACGATAAACACAGCGCAGATCTTCACTGAGCAACGGCTATTGTGAATCTGAATCACTGTGTACTGAATCATGAACTGTGAATCAAGTTTCGTCTGGAACGAGTCGCACGGCTCGAGTCATAAAACTTTAAGCAAGTGCACAAAGTACCGAGAAAACGACGAGAACTGAGACAAAATGCGTCGAGAACCGAAGTCGATGACTTCTGAGGTGATCCAGAACCGAGGTACCACATATATATATGTTTGCCATCTTAAATACCAATTTCTGCCATTCCTTGTGTAGCATATCCTGTTTTATTTAATATAAAACACTACTCATATGATGCGTTAGGTTGGGTGGTGTCACAGTCCTCCGGAAGCTGAAATGAAACCTACACCACTGGTAGACTAAAGGGCAGTATTTGGCTGTGTACATAGCTACCCCTAGTGGCCAAACCACTACTCTTTTGTAGTATCAGCATTGTTTCCAAGCAATGTAGTGTTTTTACATGCGGCCACAAAACACCGACTATATATTCTCTGTCTCAAGGTACCATGAGCCATCAGTGTTTCTAGCTTGATGACTCACAGCCTGTAATGACTCATTGGTTCATTATATGATTCGCAGATGTCAGAGCCATATGAATAGACTGCACTTCCTGATGCACAGAACGTTCTAATGTAGCTTTTCTTGGAGACAAACTACGTACGCTAACGTTTTGCCCTAATTACCACAGCAAGCTAGATCACGTCTAATACCATTGATTCCTCTTCCTTCTAGTCTAGGTTTAGATTCTAAAGAAGCAGGTGTCTACCGGGACAAAATCCAGCACTGCCACTCGGTGTCGGATGCGGCTCGGGCGCTAAGCGAACAATAGGACGCTGATTTCATTCAGATACTTGCAGTCAGATCCTCTCCACTCGTTCATCACGCAGCATCACCTGTTCATTCACAGCCACTTCAGCAAGCACTCGGCCGATTCGATTGGACTCCACAGTGTTGGAGAGAGAGCTGTGAATGGTACAATCCATCCTGAATGAAGCCCAGTTGAATGGTGCTATCAATCTCATCTGGAAGACTTTTGCGGCTGCCGTACAACCCGTACTCCCACCCGTGGAGCAAGCGTTGCCACCGGAGGAGCAACTTATCAGACCTGTATTCGTCAAGTGTTGACTCAAAGCACGTGTAATAGAC
>JAJAGP010000272.1:421517-532482 GCA_025084515.1 Ancistrus triradiatus | reverse complement strand
AATAAAATAATATTACAGTAACCTGTACCAATTCCCGGTTGAATTTGATTAATTTGATGAATTAACCATGATAACGGTATTGCAACTGTAACTGGGTTCCCAAAATCTGCATTTTCACAGAATGCAGATGTGCATTTATACTGAACTTATACCCTGCCATTCTGCTTCCCCTCCCTCAAGAGGGCTTTCTGCTCCATCTGAGCGCCCATATATCTTATTTCATTCAGTTACCACAGACCCAGTCCTGCTTTGGCCCAAGGAACTCTGGAAGGTGAAAGCCCCTTGTAGAGGTGAAAACCAGACGCACCAAGACAAGAATTGGAATGGGACCTCCTTGTCAGGTCAGCACTCTAAAAGCAGGACACCAAGAGCCCTCCCCAGATCAACACCCTGGAAGCCTGTACGGAACAATCAAACATACCTCACCTTGCCAGTGGTTGGATACGAACCAAAGTGGCTGAGCAATGTGTGAGTTGGTAGAGCACTGGGTTCTAATGCTATGCCCTCTGGTTCAGGTACCGCCTCGAGCAAGGTGAGGTACGTAAAGTTTTCCAGTTGGATTGCTTGTTTGAGGAGTGGTTCAGGCTGGTGAGGTGTCTCGTTGCTGAGTCTGACAGGTTCAGGTCTATGTGTAAGGGCTGGGTCTGTGTGATGCCATGTGCCAACTCAGAATGCAAGAAACACCTCACCTCACCAGAGGCTTGAAATGAAGCCTCTCTGGTTCACATCCCACCTCTGATGGGGTGAGGTTTGTCTGTCAGTTAAATTGTGCAAAAAAAAAAAATGGCGAAGAAAACCATTTTTAGTGCACTGCAATTCACCATAGCAATTACTTCCTGTCTGTTGGTGTTCAAATCACGTCCACATTTTTTTAAAGTGGCTTATCAGGAACGTTTTTTCTGGACTGTGTGATCTGTGGACAGGTTCAAAGTCCACTATTTTATCAGCAAGCCTGCACACAGAGCTACTACATGCTTTCTCACCACGACACCCTATGCATCGGGTCCAGTTTCAGTTATATTTAACTTAAAGGATGGCTAACTGAACAAATATTTTGGATGAATAGTTTTAGGCTGATTTAAAAGGCTGTGTTTAGTTTTTAGATTCCATATGACTTCTCCATCTAATACAGACCTAACATTACTATGTCATAGTATAATATGTACAAAGGTTAAAAAGGTGTATAGTTAGGTCTAACCCTATTGAAAACTCTGTGATAGATAGTAATCGGAGAAATACAGAGGTTCTTGATTATGCTAGTTGACTAAATATATTTACACAAACTCACATAGTGTTTGCACAATGGGACCAGTTTATCCAGCTTTAGTTATATGAATGAAATTCTCTTTGCAAAACACCACTCAGTAATCATCTTTTACTACTGTTTAGCTGCAGTAATGAGACCAGACACTCCCTGTCGTTCGTGGTGAATAAAGTAGGATTTAATAATCTGTCCTGGCAAAAACAGGACTCGGTAATCTGCATAAGCATTGCGTTATGGTTATTGCAGCGCCCATTATCCTTCAGATTATTATACCCATATTGCGCATTTAGGAGGTTAAGTTTAATTGCCAGTGAAACATCTGCCATTTCTTAATGTTAGACTGCCTTGAGGTGTTGCCTAAGTATCACAGAGAAAATGTAACGTATAAATCAGTGAATACGAAACAGATGAATAAACTGTAAAGGAATATACATAGAGTGCATATATTACAGCAAACATGGTAAGAGGTTAAGGTACTAGAATATGGACCACAAATGTCCAGAGTTCAAACACTAGCACTGCCCAGCTGCCACTGCTGGGGCGTTGAGGAAGGCCCTTAACTTACTGCTACTTGCTTGCGCATTGTAAGGTTGCATCAGTTGTAAGTTGCTCTGGATAAGGACCCCTGCTAAATGAATCAATGTAAATGTTAATGTAAGTGAAAAACATCCAACTGTATGTAAATCTATAACCCCAAATCAGAAAAAGCCGGGACTGTGTGGCAAACTCAAATAAAACCTCAGTGCTTTTTACGTTGACTTTGACTTTACATTGCAGACAGTATGAACCCAGGATATTTCATGCTTTTTTTCCTTCTCAACACATTCCAAAAAAAAGTTGGGGAATTTAGGACTAGTAATGAGGTAAAAAAAACTAAATAATGATGTGATTTCTAACAGGTGATGTCAGCAGGTGATTATAATCATGATCAATCAATGATTTGATGTCAAGATGGCCAGAGGATCTCCAGTTTGTCAACAAGTTTGTGAGAAAATTATTGAAATATTTAAAAGCAGCATTCCTCAAAGAAATATTGGAAATGTGTTATATTTTTCAGTCCCAACTGTTTCTGATTTGACATGTTGAAAAATGCATTGACGTCCCTGGAAAAGATGTTGCCTTGAAGGCAGCTTATGTTGCTCTAAAATCTCGGTGTACTTTTCTGCATTAATGCTGCATCACAGAAGTGTAAATGACCTTTTACCAAGGGCCCTGACCCGACCCCTTACCATGACAGAGCCTGGCTTTTGGACTTGTCACCAATAACAGTCTGGATAGCCCTTTTTGTCTTTGGTCCGGAGCACACAGTGTCTATTTCCTCCAAAAAAGATCTGTTATACTGATGGGTCTGAGCTCAATCCCCATTTCCACTGTGTGATGGTCCATCCCAGATGCCTCTGAGCTCAGAGAGGTCGACACCGTTTCTGGACATGGTTATAACATAAGAGTTCTTTATTGCACAGTAATGTTTTAAGTGGCATTTGTGAACGTAACTCTGTATTGTAGTGCTTGATAAAGGCTTGCCAAAGTAATCCCTCCTCCATGTGGGTCTATCAGCTATTGATGAATGACGGTTTTTGATACAGTGGCGTCTGAGGGATCGGAGATCATATGTATTTAGTGTAGGCATGCCCTTTATGCACTGAAATTCCCCCGGATTCCTTGAATAATTTTCCATACTGTCCCAAATGTTTCTGATTTGGGGTTGTGGGGCTGTCCATAGATAATGAGGTTTACACAGACTTATTCTACAAAAATCTCTTAAATTAACTGGAATAAACAACAGAATAACTCTAAAACTTTCAGTGTCTTTATTAAAGACCTCTCAGTGTCATCGTGGGTGCCCCCCGGACTACAATTCACTCATTCTCAGTAGCCCTGCCCTATTTTCGTTTCACTCCACCCTCCACACTCTCATACTCTGTCTTGCTTAAGGCTCTGCCACTCCTGCTTTGACTTGTTTGTTGGAACCAGTCTGTCCTCTCTCTTTCTCTCTCTCTCTCTCTTTCTCTCTATCTCTATCTCTCTCTCTCTCGCACACTCTCTCACACACACCCTCTGTCTCTCTGAAGGAAGGGGAGGGCTCTACCTTCTTTCAATCAATAACTTGTGGAATTCAGCAATACAGCTATTTCGTGTTTCCAGCAGGCTGCTTCACAGCCACACCGACTACAAGTTTCCAGGCTTTGGCTAGCCCAGGTGCTCTCTGTATTCTTCGGCAGGTGTTTGGACGGAGCTTGCGTGTACGTGTGTGAGGTGAACATGGCTGAGCCCGTGTCTCCGGATTACTTCAGCTGCCACCTGTGTGCGAGTCTCTTGAGGGACCCGGTGGCTATTCCCTGTGGCCACAGCTTCTGCATGGACTGTATCAGCAGCTATTGGAATGAAGCAGACTACACCGGCATTTATATCTGTCCCCAGTGCAGGATCACTTTCACCCAGAGACCTGTGCTCAGGCCAAACGCCACACTCAGCAAAGTGGCTGAGAAGATCAAGAAGACGGGCCTGAACCTCAATCTGGTACCCCCGAGTACCAACGGGAGCTACGCCGGGCCCTCGGATGTGCCATGTGACTTCTGCATGGGCAAGAAGCTCAAAGCCATCAAGTCGTGCCTTAACTGCCTGGCCTCGTACTGCGAGAAGCACCTGAAGCCCCACTACGAGTCGGCCACCTTCAAGAGGCACAAGCTGGTGGATGAGCTGGGGAACCTGGACAGGAAGATCTGCCCACAGCACCAGAAGAGCCTGGAGCTCTTTTGCCGCACCGACCAGATGTGTATCTGTGCCATCTGTACAGTCAGTGAGCACAAGGGTCACGATATCGTGTCGGCCGAGGCGGAGAGGAGTGAGAAGCAGGTAAGGATTGCTTAATGCTTCTTGGCAAAGTACAGATATTAATCCTCAGCAATTACAATAGCAGCCACTATGTTGAGACATAACACATGAGGGGGAGGACGCCTATTAAAACCTGTTAAACTGTCCTTACTGCGGTGAGAAGTATCATACCTGCCCATGCAGAAACAGCCCAACAAGGCGCACCTCCCATCCTGTGTACAGGTTTTACGCAACTGTGAGGCAAACTAGTTTGGTGTTTTCTAAAACGAGCTAGTCCGGAATCAATGGGGGACAAATTAGCCAGTAAAAGGGAAATAATAAAGCCAGTTAGAAACATCAATGGAGCACTGGGACACATCACACCCTGGGAGTGTCTTAAATTAGTCAGTGGTTACTCAAAATGTGCTCTGAGTTGGCACTGGTGTGGAGAATTATAGTTTCTGTGTTGTTGGTGGAGAGTGCTACGTGGAAATGGGACGGTCAGGGCTTGTAGTGTAGGGGCTAATCACACAGATAAAGGTATGCGAGCTTGAATCTCAGTCAAGAGCTTATTCCCGCAACCATCCCCCAATCCCAATACATTATGACCACAAGAAATTGAGAAAGACCTCCTGCTCAATCGCCAAAGCCGTCTCCCACCTCAGCAGATATGGATGACTGGAAGCAGATGACTGCCTCCTTTGAGAATTTCACCTTTGTTAATTTGCAGCAGGCTTTCGACAGTTCTACCCCTCCCTTATGTCACTGCTTCTCGTCTGAAAATTTGTGACGGGCTGTATCTGTGAGTGGGAAGATGAGATTACACAAATAGCCACCCTTCAAATGTTTTCTCGTCTACGAAACCAGTCGGTGACGACTGTCAGCACTGTTTGCTCAGATAAAAGCTAAAACTTGTTGATATTGTTTCTGTTTATCTCCGTTCGAACATTATCAAAGCCCGGCAATCAGTGCAAAACTGTTCTCAAAATCTGTTTGATCCTCCGCCAGGATGGGAGCTTGCAGGCAGCAACTGGGGGATAGTTTGTTTATTCTGCTGGACTTAGAAGGCCTTATCACAGATTTAAGACCCCCTGTTTTTCGTCTCTCTCTCCGTCTCTCTCCTGCCACACACTCCCTTTATTCACCCCCTTCCCAGATTCTCCGCATTCCTTCAAGCTTATCTTGAAGAATGGGCCGGTGGGCTTGGCGAAATGTTGCACCAAAGACCCTCTTCTTTCTTCAAGGGGCCAGGGCATGTGCACCTTGAAATGCCTCTCCACGACGGGCCAGTGGAGTTTCGCATTCCTGGCGTGGTTGGCATTCCAACACTCTTTTCTTTTCTCGCCTTTTGAGATAGAAGCACACATATAGAGCTACAATTGCTGAAAGGTGTCCGAATCAGTTTAAAAAAGGCTAGAGATGTGCCAGTTTACAAATGTATTAGGTAGACTGGTATTCCTAATAAACTGGGAATTCAGTCTGTTGCATATTTTGCCAGTTTAGATACCCAAATAACTACTAAAATGGCATGATCAAGAAGGTCTTTCTTTTTTGTACCTTTCTCTGACAGAAACTTCTTGGAGTGTCCCAAGCTGAGATCAAACAAAAATGCCAGCTGAGAACCAAAGAGCTGGAGGAACTGAAGACGGCTGTTGACTCGCTAAAGGTAGGTCACAGTATCAAAAGCTGGAGGAGAATGGCTCAAATCAAAAGCAAGCTGAAACTTAATCAGGCCAGACTAAAAAGCCCACGGTCTTCACAAGCAATTGCTTTAAGGCTACACAGGAAGCCTGGCTTCCCCTTCAATTTAATTAAAATGAGGCAATGAATTGTTTACCAAAGTGCCTATATTATTCATTAATCTTGGTGGACTTCAATATTTGGGGGAATCATATGATCAAGTATCTCACCGCAATATAATGTTCATTAAAACTCACACTCCTTTTGAACAGTGTAGCGTGCATAATCTTCTGTGAGGCCACTGTTAATAGAAACTCGTTCATGCCTGTGCATCTCTGGATGCCTGTAGCATGTTCATGTAGCAACTGTTTCAAATGAGACATCAGATTACACTCACTGGACAAACGGCTTTGAACGCACCATTTTGAGCTGCACCTTCTTTGCACAGAAGAAAACATGTTGGTGTTTATTGGACGGTGTATATCCTTATACAGCACTGTGCAAAAGTCTTAGGCCACCATTAGATTTGTTGTTTTAGCAATGACATAATGACCAGATACTGTCAACGACTTGGCCCAAAAATTTCAAACTTGGATTCGTCACTCCATAATCCCCTTTTCCATTGATCTTCATTCTAATCTTTGTGAGCTTCAGCATATCTTAGCCTTGCCACCCTGTTCCTCTTCCGAAAAAGCGTTTTTTTGGCTCCCAGCCTTCCAAAAAGACCATTCCTGGTCAAGCTTCTTCGGACTGTATAAGTTTCAACTTGGCATCCCGATGAAGCTGCCAGATGCTGCTATTGCACAAGTGTAAGGGGAGATCACACTAAATACTTGCCACTGTTTTTTTTCTGATTTTCTTCAGTTTTTTAATACTGCATACAAATTAACATTTTGAGTGTATGCTAATAAAGGGACTGAGAAATAATTATATATTTACATTTACAGCATTTAGCAGACACCCTTATCCAGAGCGACTTACAACTGATACAGTCTTACAATCCAAACAATTGTGGGTAAAGGGCAGAGGTGGGATTTGAACCTTGGACCTTTTGGTCCATAGTCCAGTACCTTAACCACTAGGCTACCACAGTCCCCATATATAATTATTAGACCATGGCTATAACTGATGGTAAAACAATATCTAAACAACTGGGGGCCTAAGACTTTTGAACAGTAATATATATACAATATTCAAACTTAATTGGTTTCAAAAGGAGGTTCAAATTTGTATTTGTTCAAAGTCAGAATCCAGTTAATTTCAGATACACCCTGGGGTACAGGTTTTAACAATGTTTGAAGTCCGAATTTTTATTTAAATTCTGAGGTTATCTATCAAAATTGGGGAAGCATAATTGGGAAAGTGCTTCCCCATATATAAAATAACAGAGGCACAAATTCTACTATATATATACGTATATATATATATATATATATATATATATATATGTATACATTCCTCTCTTATTTTGAAAACCACCAGTCGCCACTGAAGGCCATATAATCTGCCGTTGAATAATAGTGACCAGGGCAGAATGCTTATCACATTAGTAACTATGTAACCGACTCAGCGAGGGAATGCAAATAAACCTTGAGACTTGGCCAGAGCTGTCTTTTTGTGTAATAAAAAAAGAAACCAGTTGTTGACACTTTGTACCACTTGCCCTATTACCGATGGAGGTCAAAAAAGACACGGGAAACTGAAACAAAAAAGTTATTGTGCACTCTGAAGCAAATAGCCTGCACTTGCTAACTTGGTGTGATGCCTCATCAGAGTTCGGCTCAAAGGGCCATGGCAGAGAGCAAGAAGATGTTTGATGAGATGATCACCTCCATCGAGAGGATGAGGGCGGAGGTCACCAAGCTGATCAACATCAACGAGAAGGCGGCATTCAGCCAGGCTGAGGGGTTGATGGAGCGACTGGAGCAGGAGATTGAGGAGCTGACGAAGAAAGAGACTGGCCTGAAGCAGCTCTACAGCACCGAGGACCACATTCATTTCTTACAGGTACATTTTGGACGGTACGCTTTGACACAGGCTGTCGACGTCTAGGATCACCTGACAATATCGCTTGTTTTTACCTCTTCTCAAACCAGAACTTCAACTATCTCTGCACCCCAACGGATGATGGCTTCATTCCCAAAGTGTCTCTGAACCCAGACTTCTCATTCAGCTCTGCAAGGAAGGCAGTGGCTGAGATTAAGGAGAAACTCGAAGAGCTGGGCAGAGAGGAACTGCTGAAGGTCTCAAAGTCAGGTCAGAACCTTTTAAGTCGTTTGTTTTATTGTATGCTGATCAGGGCGAGAGCATTACGATGACCTTCTAGCACTGAATGGCTTGTTTTAACAACCGTCTGGTATGAGCAGTACTCCTAATGCACATGGCTATTACACGCACCACAGACGAGGCAGTGAAATCTTGTGACTGAGTTGAAAAAGCAAATATTACTGGGAATCGTGACACAAAGGTATGGAGGTCTGATTGGGTGCAGCCAGTATAAACATCCTATTTCTTTCCAGGAAAGTGTTACATAATGACACTGAACTGCTTATTACTAAGCTTTGCTGGCAAGACTTTTTAAGGGACTGACTTGTTCACAGACTCCAACGCTTTCCTTTTCCCTTACAGTGAACGAGGTGCCTGTTTACACGCTGGAGAACCGCACCATCCGAGAGAAAAGCAGTCGAGGTGAGGCAGCAGAACAAAGATGATCTTTTATCATTCAAGATGTAATAAGAAAGGAAAATGAAATGAAATTGGGTAGTAATTACACTGTTTTTTTGTCTGTTTTTAGTCAAAGAGGTCCATGCAGTAGACAGTAGCCCTCCGTCTCTTCCCAGGAGCAGGTCTGAGTTCCTGAAATGTAAGTTTTTGTTTCAGGAAATGTTTCCTTCATGTGGCAGACTGTGTCTAATACAAATAACTTTGGCATGTTGATGCTGATAGCATCGGAGTTACTGACAATAATCACTGTCTTCCTGCAGACTTCTGTCAGCTCCGGCTAGACCCAAACACAGCCTACAAGGAGCTCTACCTGTCCGAGAGCAACAGGAAAGTGACTCGAACCCGCAACCTGCAGCCCTACTCTGACAACTCGGAGCGCTTCGACAGCTTTGCCCAGGTGCTGTGTCGCGAGGCCCTGTCTGGTGGCCGCTTCTACTGGGAGATCGAGTGGAGTGGCGAATTCTCTGTTGGAGTGGCCTACAAAGGCATTAGCCGCAAGGGCAAGGGCTCCCTCTGTTTGCTGGGCTACAACGATAAATCCTGGAGCCTGCTCTGCTCTGACACGGGCTACTCCGCCTGGCATAACCGGGTGGACAAAACCATCAACGCACCACATTCGCCCAGGATAGGGGTCTACCTCGACCACACCGCAGGAGTGCTGGCCTTCTACAGCATCGGCGAAACCATGACGTGCCTCCATCGCTTTGATACCACCTTCACCGAGCCCATCTACCCCGGGTTTGGGGTCGGAACGTCTGTTAAGATCTGCCAACTGAAATGAACACTTTTGATGATTCATGATTTACCAGTGACATGAAGGAGAAAATATTTTTTAGCAATTTTTTTACATATATTATGCTTTGTCGTTTCAAGCTATCTTTAAAGCCGTTACATTTATTTTGCAGAAAACAATCACTTTAAAAGCTTAAAAAAATGAAGTTGATTCGCACATTGCAGTAATGCCATGATTTGCTTTTTTTTGGTTCTTCTTAATGTTTTAAATACTAAAGTTTGTATTTATCCAAGCGTCAAATGCCAGGCCATTTTTGTAATAAATCTGCATTATGCACCAACAATGACCTAATACTCCAATTAAAGCTTTTATCTGTCGAATGTGTTTGTGTCTTAAATGCTACTGTAAAAATTCTTGACATTATGCCCAAGTCTGCTATAACTTCAAACAAGTTGGGAACAATCGAGCTTTTTGCTACTGCTACAATTAAGTGTGTATCAGGTTTACGTTACAGTCCTGCATTCTTCAGTTACTATGTTGTTACAATCCTGGAAGCTATTGTTCTCACTGCAAACAAAGCAAATACAGACTAAACTTTTATATCTGGCTATTTGCCAGTGACTGTTCTTGCATTCACAGCTGCATCTCTGAATTTTAGGAAGGAAATCTGCTCCCAGCCCCTTCCTTTTGCATTTTTTGAAAACCAGGATGACAAACTCACACGTATGTGTATGTTTGCTGGATGATTCTCACAGCTGCACCATTTCTCAGTGGTTAGCTATCGCACTACGCTTAGGTTAGATTATTGTTGATCATTATCGACTTCTCTGGTGGCACAATAGTCTAAGTGAATAGCCCACCACCACAGGGACTTAGGATTGAAGTGGGTAAGGAGGAGCCGATCGAGTCAGTGTACAGCATGAAGGAGTACAGTGAAGTAAGATTAAAATCACTATGGCTGTCTGTGTTGATATTAAATAAATCATTGTATGGAAAACACTGAGTATATTGACATTGTCTGATATGACGAGTACTCTGAGAATACCATTATGTAATATATTTAAAACGCTATGGTGGCATGTTGGCACAGTGGTGCCTCACAGCTCCGGGGATCGGATCTGAGTGTCGGGCCCTCTGTGCAAAGTGAGTGTGTGAGAGTCCATTAACTCTGTCTACTATAACAAGTACTCTACCTATCATATTATGTACATTTAATCAATTAATAACGTAAAATGTTTCGTTTCAAGCATGTATATGACAGAGTATTTAATGCAGTTTTTACTACAATTTTAATGTGCGTATACACTCAGCGATCACTTTATTAGGTACACCTCCTTGTTCGTTTTACCAGTTCCATTTACCATACTTTGTAGTTCTACGATTACAGACTGAAGTCCATCTGTTTCTCTACATAGTTTATTAGTCCCCTTTACTCTAACTTTCAAGAGCCCCAGAGGATCCATAGAACAGGTATTTTTAGGTGGTGGATCATTCTCAGCACTGCAGTGACACTGATTTGGTGATGGTGTGTTAGTGCGTGTTATGCTGGTACGAGTGAACACCTCACTATCACTTCTGGACTGAAAATAGTCCACCAACTACAAATGTCCAGCCACCAGCATCCTGTGAGCACTGATGAAGGATTAGAAGGTGACTAACACAAACCGTGCAACAACAGATGAGCTACTGACTCTCATTTACAACTACAAAGTGGAGCAATAAGGTATATGTGTCTAACAGAGTGCAAAGCAAGTGAACAGTGTTTTGCTGATACAATCGTATCAGCAAAATGCACACCACCACCACATCAGTGTCACTGCAGGGCTGAGAATGATCCACCACCCAAATAGTACGTGATCTGTGGTGGTCCCTTTAGGGGCCTGACCATCAGAGAACAGAGTTAAAGGGACTAACAAAGTATGTAGAGAAACACATGGACCACAGTTTGCAATTGTAAAAGTTCATCTACAGGTATATAGTAAGTGGAACTGATAAAATGGGGCAAATGAGTGTAGAAACAAGGTGTATCTAGTAAAGCGTTATGTATAGCATTGTAGTGAAAACTGCTTCAGCATTAAACACTGTGTCATATACAGGCTTGAAAATAAACGCTTTACGACTTTAATGGCATGAAATGTGTTTGTTATAAGATTATCACACGTCACCCAACTTAGCCCATTTAAACGCTAGCTTGGGAGGCGAATCTGCGAATGTGAAACACAAGTCTACACTGAACGCTGCAGCGCCTTGACGACAGGATTGTTTACATTAGCCTCACTGTTGTTTTATATGTATTAATATTTCTGTTGCATTATTAATGTAGATTATGTTTAACTAATATGCTGTCAGTTAGCGAAGTCAACGCATAGACTTCAGTTTAAACAATTAGCTGGCTGTAGGTCACTCTTGTAGCATAGCTTTTGTAACATATAAGATCTTTAACATGTTAAAAGTGAAAATACTATTAATTGGACCAATTGAGGTGAGTATTGTTTTAATAATAATCCAGGCTTTAGTGAATAAGATAATTTTTCGATAAACTTGGTTTAAAGATTAAAGATACTTACGTCATGATCAGATTTCCGATAAAAGTAATTTTTATTTCCAAGTTGTACCAATACAAAATGTGCAAAAATTCAGTGAGGCTGAATACTTAAGGCACTGCATCTCTTCATCTGTGAATCTAACTTCCCATTCATCTTTCCATTTTTCCTTATGTCTGTATATCTAACATTAATATCTAATATTATAATAATGTTGTTTACAGTGTGGAAAGTCTGTGCTGGCAAATTTTCTCTCTGACGCTATTGAGACGATCGGAGCAGATTACAGTCCGACACAGGGAGTAAGGTAAATATATTTCATCTTAACACCGAGCTGTAATCCAACAACACAGTGATGCAACAGATAATTTGCATGACTCTCTTTTTTGGAAGGATACTGGAGTTTGAGTTACAAAATCTGGGAAACGGAGCTAAAACCAGTGCATGTGATGTGGAACTGTGGGATTGTGCTGGAGATTTCAAGTGAGTGTCCCTCTCACCTCACCTATTCGCTGCTTAGAAGATCATTTCAGTCCAATCTCTGTCCATGGCGTCAGTAATATAGAGGATTACCACAAACAGGAATTTTGAAGGGCATTTGGCACCTTAAAGGACTGCAGTTACATTATTTCACCTCATAAGTAATAAGTAAGTTAATGTTTAAAACACTTGCATTAACCTACAGCTGGGCAAAATCATTAACATGAAGCTTATTTTATAATAAAGTGTTGAAAAATCTCAATTTAGTGAGCAATGGATTGAAAGGACAAAAGACTTGCTCTGTGTTCTGGAGCATTCAGTTCCTGTTTTCCTTTCGGATGGCTGTTATAAACTAACCTTTCTAGTTTTGGCTAAAACGAATTGCTCGGCTCGAGTACCGAGCAAACAAAGAGAACCGAGGTACCACTGTATATGAGTTAAGCATGTTAATAACCTTAATAATAAATATATGCAATGCAAATGCAGGTTACGTGATATTTATCTAATGTCCTACAAGTGAGGCAGACTCCAATCGGATCATGGAGCTGGGTTGTAGAGGGGCAACACTTCTGCAGTTGTAGGCCCTGCCCATCTCATAGACCCATAGCTAATCTACAACTGGCCCTGCATGTGTAATAAACAAGACAAGCTGCCATTCCTGTTTATTTTATCTTCTATTTCTATTTAAAGTCATGTGTGACATAACATCCATGATACATTCTGTGCAATGGCATGTTATGCGTCAGCCATGAAGTAACAAATCCATTGATTATGATTCATGTAACATTTGCATTCCAGGAGCAGGTAGTGAGTACCAGGCGTGTGAGTGTTTCTAGAGTTAATCTTTGTCTGCTCACGTTTGACGTCATTAATCTAGGTTTGAAGCCTGCTGGCCCGCTCTGATGAAAGACTCCAATGGAGTAGTAATCGTATTTAACCCAGACATTCCAAGTCACCTCAAGGAAGTGGAGTCCTGGCACTCTGCATTCATCTCGGCACAAGGCCTACAGGCAGGACAGTGTCTGCTCATGGCACACCACAAGCCTGGCAGTGGAACGAATACGTCTCGGCCCCAGTTAGGTACGGCTGTCGCCTTAAAGTCGAACTATATCCAAAACTCGGCTGAGAAATCATTGTTTTTCTTCTGCAGCCCCTCAGCTGAACAAGTTCCCTCTAATTCATTCCAACCTGGAGGAAGACCCTGAAGAGGTGCGTCGGGAGTTCCGCCGATACGTGGCAAACGTCGTGCAGAGCATGTCGGAAAGCAGAGAGCGTGAAGAGATGTCGATAATAACTTGATTAAAATCCCACATCATAACCTCATTCTCAGGTATTTCATTCTAAAAGGCATAGCTATGTAATGTTTGGCTTTAGGGTGGATCTAAATAACCGAAGGCCTCATCTGTAAGTAAATATCATACCGGGAGATCAGACTCGGGTATAAGATGTACCCTAAAGAGTTGGGAGTTAAAGCGGTTCTGGACCAAAGAAAACAGAAACCTGTAACAACATATTGTTAGTAGCGTCTGGAGCAGCTGTCATTCTTCACAGAAGGGCATCGAGTCATGCATAATTGGAGATGGGATGTTTGTGTTGTTAAAAAAAAAAAACAACTTGCAGTTATTTGAGGTGGTGGGTATCAGTCTTCTCGCTAAATACTCCCATAACACTTTAGGCATCATTTAAAAATAAGCAACAGGAGTCAATCCTGGTGATGAACAAACCACTGGTGAATGATTTCAGCAGTATATAGAGTTAAAAATAAACAAGTCAATACAGTGGATCCTTGAGGTTCTGACAGTTCTTTACCCCCGAATTTGAACAAAGATCCCGACTTTAAACATCGGTAAAACCTGTACACATGACCCAGAATTAGATTCCGGAACCAATGAAGACTGAATTTCAAGTTTTCACTGTAAATACATTTTTCAATCACCCAATTTCTTATATAACCATGTAAAGCATTGTCCCGGAGTTGATTAGTAATTTATTTTAATGTCTTCTGAGGGCAGTATTACACACAATCGGCTTCTAAACTCTGTTCTAAATGATCCAAATCACTGAACTGAATCACTGACTGGATGCAAAGTCTGTGTTAAACAATACATATTTATTTAGTTCCTGGATTCCAAGAATTTCTGACTGGAAACAAAGGGCTTAGACAACGAGGGAAAAAGCAACAATGACAGTCCACATTTACACATCATATCCCACAATGCCTCCTTTCCCGATGATCTCGCCAATATAGAACCACATCAGAATCTCTGTGGTAACCAGGCCGTTCCTCAGAGCATCCTGTGAAAAAAAATAAAGGAGTTCTAAATAAATGAACGCCATACGTTTAACCTTGTTGTACTAGAGTTACAAATAGCTATTTTAATAGAAAGTGAGGAAAGGCAATTGAGGGTCAAGTCTCAACCGTCCTTTGACTTGACTAGTATAACCTGAACTGCCATGTTAGTTCAGCGTTAAACTAGGGTTATACTTTCACGACTCATTCTAAGGCTTCAGAACTTTGCAACAGTAAAACATCTTGATATGCAAGTTTGAATCCTAATGAGAGTGGCACAGTGGGTAGCGCCATTACCTCAACTCCAGAGATCCCAGGTCCCATTCCCGTTCCAGACATGCAGTACGTCAAATGTTGTCTCTAGTGTCCAAGTGTGTGCACATGTGGCACATTCGTGGATAGTCCACAAGAGTACCGGTATGCGGCGCAATAAGGTTATCCACCTACTTATATATTACCTGTGCTGTCACATAAGACAGTTTCTCATTTCATAAGTGTTTGTGAGACACTGCCAGGCCAGGGAGAGGCTGAGCGAGTCAGCGTGCCGCATGCAGATCTACAGTGGGATAAGATTCTAGCCATCTTAAAAGGTAAAAAAATAAACTAGGGACTGTGGTCACCTAGCAGTTAAGGTACTGGACTCTGGACCAGAAAGCCCACTATAGGCAATATAACCAGAAATTGCATTTTAGTGTGTGGGGTTTTTAATTATAGCCTTTACTTTTTAAGACAAGAATATCCAGCTTTGCTAAATTCAACTGCCATGCTCATAACATCAGAAACAGTCCCTTTAAATGATATGCATTTTAGACTGGACAGGCATACAATGAAAACTAAGTCAGCATTCCTAGTCTTTATTCTCAAGCAAAAAGCAGAAATTGACGTCCCTTCCTACCACACGTAATGACCAGGTACTTGGGTGCAGTCCATCAGCAGCCCAATAACAATGGTTATGAATTAGCAATTAAGACTACCCTGTTCTACGCAAAGGCCTGTCAATAAGGAGGCAAACAAAGGGCTAAACAGGCCCGAAGACCGGGTTTAACTGTGTGTGCTAACAAGCCACTCACCCTGACTGTTGGTTTTTTGACCCAAACGCCCAGCCTGAAGGCACTTGACGAGGTCGAGACCCTGACTGTGGTTTGACCCAAACGCCAGCCTGGGAAGGCCTGACGAGGTCAGGAGACTCCGGCCGCTGCTTTGGGAGATCTCTGCCGGGGAAGGTGGCACCAGCTCCACACGGGCGTAGTGCCAGAAGGTGGCCTAGTCCGGGGCCTTCGAGAAGCTCACAGCAGCTGCAAAATAGAAGAAACAACAATTAGTAGCTGTATAACCTACATATAACCTACACAGGGAATAATGATCAACCTCAAACGTCGTGGGTAGTGCAGCCGAATTTAAGCTCATACAAGTAAAAACGATTTCAATTTCCTTTCATTTGAATGTTTGCTGACTGTTAATGACAGTGCAGACCCTTAACCCTGTCCTCATGTCATGTCACTACAATATGAACTTGACGCTGGGGCTTGTATTGGTATCTATTAACCCTGGTGTGAGCCTGTTCCACTGCAAGCATAAACCACAAATGCTATCAAACACAGGTCAATACATCCATCAATGAGCCTAATATAAGTTGTTCTGTATATATTTAGTGCATATTGTGCACTGTTAGCACCCATGATTCGTAAAGTCTCTCTGTTGGTTCATAGATCGCTAACGTTATCTTGCTAGCGAACCGAATAACTACGTTCTCTACAAACACAGCCACAAGCTCACAGATCAACATTTCCTTCGCACACACACACTAATTAGATTAGACGCAAACACACAGAACTCTTACCTCCAACCAAACTAGGCACTTTAGCAACCAGTTTCTGTACCGCCTGAGCCATGGTGCTGCCACAAAGCTAATGTGCTAATGTGCTGCTCCGCTTCGCCGCAATGTCACCTACACAAGGACCGCTACTGAGGGAGCCTGTGTTAATGCCTGACGAAAAAACGATACACCATGTACAGCACCAGCGAACATGGACGAACAACCGTACTTAAATGTCATTTCAGAGACAAACTAGTTCATTTAGGAATTCCAGACTAAAAATTGCTCCAACAGTGTGAAAATAAAACAGTCCTGGGCAAAGTCTGCGCTAGAAATGGCAAACACTACATAGTACACTTATTATGTACTGTCCACAACAGATACAGCATAGTGCACCCTACATACTGCATAACACGTACTGCGCACTACATAGTACGCACTACATAATATATACTGCATAATACATACAACATAGTACACCCTACATAGTATACGCTGTATAATGCATAATACGTACAACACACTACATAGTACACACTACGTACTGCATAACACATACTGCATACTATACACTTCATACTAGTAGTAGGCCTATACACTACATAATACATACCACATACTGTGCAACACATAGTAGACACTACATACTACACACTACATACAGCGTGCTACACAGCACATAGTACAAACAACACACTGCATAGTACACACTACATACTGTATACTATAAGCTATATAGTACACACTACATAATACATACAACATAGTACACCCTACATACTATACGCTGTATAATGCATAATACATACAACACACTACATAGTACACACTACTACTGGTATACTATAAGCTATATAGTACACACACACTACAATCAATACATTACAACATAGTACACCCTACATACTATACGCTGTATAAGGCATAATACATTACAACACACTACATAGTACACCACTACGTACTGCATAACACATACTGCATACTATACACTTCATACTAGAGTAGTATACACTAAATAATACATACCACATACTGGTGCAACTCATAGTAGACACTACATACTACACACTAACATACAGCGTGCTACACAGAACATCGTACAACCAACACACTGCATAGTACACACTACATACTGTATACTATAAGCGATATAGTAACACACTTACATAATACATACAACATAGTACACCCACATACTATACGCTGTATAATGCATAATACGTACACAACACACTACATATCGTACACACTACGTACTGCATAACACATACTGCATAACTATACACTTCATACTAGTAGTATACACTACATAATACATACCACATACTGTGCAAAAACATTATAGTACACACTACATACTACACACTACATACAGCGTGCTACCACAGCACATAGTTACACCACTTCATAACAGCACATTACAAACAGCACACTACATACTACACACTACATACTGTATACTATAAGCTATATAGTACACACTACATAATACATACTACATACTATGTAACACGTACTATGTATGTGTAGTACACACTAGATATGGCATACTACACATTACATAGTATACAGTTCATACGCTATAAAACACACTACACAGTACACACTACATACTGCATAATACACACTTCATTGTACACACCACATGCATACTGCATACTACGAAATGCATAGTACATACTGCGTACTACACACTAGAAAGTACACATTATATAGTGCACTCTACATACTGCATAATGCATACTACACATTGCATACACACTACACACTGCATAATATACAGTATACTGCATAATACATACTACACAGCACACACTGAATACTGCATGATACACTCTGAACACTGCATCATACACAGTACTTACTACATACTGCGTATGTCATAATGCATACTACAGAGTGCCGACTACAAATGACTTACTGCATACTTCATACCACATACTACACAGTGAATACTACATGGTCCATACTACACAGCACATACTACATACTGACTGTACTGTAACTCTATGCTACACACTGTATACTATATGGGTTGGCTCCAGAGACATCGGTTTGAGTACCAGCCCAGTCACTGCCTGTGTTTGGTTGGCATGTTCTCCCTGTGTGGACATCCTCTGGGTGCTCTGGTTTCTTCCCATATTTCAAAGACATGCATTAGATCAATTGGCATCTTTAAAAAAAGTGTCCCATTGTGGGTGTCTTGCACCCTCTGCTGCCGGTTAGGCCTCACTCCCACCAAAAGCCTGAATTCATGAGTTGTGAAATTGAGATTAAGCAAGTATTGAAACTGAGTGTGCATACGCTACTGACTGTTTACTGCATAGCATATACTGAGTCCAATGTGCTACATAAGGGGTACTATACACTACATAGCCTACGCATACTTCATATCACATGGTTAATACTTTTACTCTATACTAGAGGCTCTACAGTGCTTTCTGCCGTACAGTACACTGTATGCCAAGTACACTATATACCAAAAACAGTTTTATTTAGAGCACACTACACTTTTATAGAGTAGGGCACCTCTACAACCTTCACCTCTAATCTCATCTCATTAACAGGAACACCTTCCTTTTAAATTCTGCGCTGTGAACGATCAGCATTCAGAAAAGACAGCTGTGGCTCAATGAATCAGACCACAGAGAGGATCTAATGTAGACATTCAGGTCATTAAAAAGTCTCAAAGCTTTGATGTGTATCAGGGATGAAAGTGTTACAGATGCCATGGACAGAGATCAGGATCAGGGCATAGGTTTGATATTACTCATAATTTGATATGACTCATAATGGGCACATTAATTCAGGCGTAACTCAACGAGTCACAGTCAGAGCATTTGAAACGATTGTGGATATACAACAATCAGGTTAAGACATCAGAGTCAGCATTTACATATTTATTAATTAATTTATATCACAGACAAACAGAATTCAGACCAGCAAGGCCATGATTCAGACAGCTTATAACAAGATTTATTTGGCAGATAGAACAACAGTCTGTTGGATTGCAGTTTAATCCGCTGATGTCAGTCTTTTCCCAGAACATATGGAACCACCGGAACTGGAACTGGAGCGGGATCGGGAGGGAGAGCGGGAGGGGGACGGGACCTGGAGGGGGAGGGGAACGGGAGCGGGGAGGGGGAGGCGGTTGGGGGAGGGGGACTGGACCGGGAGGGGGAACGGGAGCTGGGGGGAGCTGGGGGGGGGCGGGAGGGGGAGGGAGAGGGGGTGGGGAGCGGGATGGGAACGGGATTTGGTGGGAGAGGGAGGGGGAACGGGATTTGGAGGCGGGAGGGGAACGGTTGGGGAACGGGATTTGGAGCGGGAGGGGGAGGGGGAACGGGATTTGGAGCGGTGGGGGAGAGGGAGTGGGGGGGAAAGGATTTGGAGCGGGGAGGGGGAGGTGGAACGGGATCGTGGAGGGGGTGGGGGAGCGGGAGGGGGAGGGGGGGGGAACGGGATTTGGAGCGGGGAGGGGGAAGGGGAAGGGAACGGGAGAATTTGAAGGAGGGGTGGCGGGTGGGGGAGGGGAGCGGGTGGGGGAGCGGGAGGGGGGAACGGGGGATTTGGAGCGGGAGGGGGGAGGGGGAAACGGGATTTGGAGCGGGAGGGGGACCTCTTTGGGCTTTCTTGTTCCTGTATCTGCAATAAAATACATTTCCTGTTTAATATTTGTGTTTAATAGGTGCACACACGTGTGTATGAAGCTTAAATATTATTGTAGAGACCACATGGAAAAAGGGCAAACAGTGAAGCAAAACTACAACAGAAAATGCTAATCTCTAACGGCAACTCAAAACAGCCAACGAGCCAGGATTCACAGGTACAGTTTAGCGCAGTTTAACGTTCATCCGAACAACGTCCAAGGTCTTACGAATTATATTAGGAAATGAAAATCTGTCTTACATACGCCTAATTCACTTCTGAATGATAGAAAACTAGTACAAGCGAACCCTAGTGACACCTGCTGGCAGCAAACTCGATCGTTGCCTGAAATTCAACATGGTAATGTTTTCATTTAATTTTCGGTACGTGTTTCAAGTTTTCTAAAAGCTACAAAGGTAAGAATGACTGTATTGTACAGTGCTGTGCTGTACTAAATGTTTTCATATTGTGTTTAATATTGTTTAAAATAAAACACTATGTGAAAAGTATCTTAACTTCTACGTTATCCAGAGCGTAATGCGGAGATGGAACGTTGAAATGTAATGTAGAAAAGGGTCAGAGGAGAGCTGTGTAGGATGATGTGGCTCACCAGCTGTTCCTAGCTCACACCATCCTGACATAGAAATAATAGAAAGATCTGACATTTTTTACTTTGTGGGGACATTTTGCTGGTCTGCTTTTTTTCTTTTAATAAAACTGCAAACTGCAACTTTCTTTCGAAAACTAAAAGAGGTAAAAGATTTACTTACTACGATACTAACCTACGATACTGAGGTTAGTTGTTGTTGTTTTTGTTTGTTTGTTTATTTGGTTTACTTAGTGTCGCTTTCAGCTTCAATGGTTATTTTTCGACAGACACTAAGTTACATCGACACAAGTTAACACCAAAACTAATCATACATACTCAGATGGGGCCAGTTTAGCTTAGTCAAAGGAAACCGGCTCATGGACAGAGTCTGAGATCGAGATCAAACCAGGGATGCTGGAGCTGTGTGGCGGCCGTGCTAACCCGTTAGTGTTATTAACTCTTAGAAGTTGGTGTAGCATTCATTAGCTACAGTAATATTGCATCCATAAAGTCCCCACAATGACAGAAAGACAAGTGTATGTGTGTGAGACAAGAGTCTGTGCATCCTACAGTACCTCTGAGGTTTTTGCTAGAGTTTCAGCACTTTTTTCTCTCCGCACATAGCCAGGTCTGTCCAGCACCAGGAGGGAAAGAGAGCCTCCTCCGTTCTTCATGAGCAAAAGCACATCTTCCAAATGTTTCCCCTCTACGTTCTGCCCGTTCACCTCCATCAACACGTCGCCCTGCAGGAGGCCAGAAGTCTCTCCTGGACCCCCTGCTACTACCTGCACAGAACAGTGTATGAGAAATAAAGAATCAGTGCTTGTTGCTTCACTTATTGCGTATACTGGCGGGGATCATGGGGGGATGGTGGTAGGAGGGGTTCCAGAGTCTATCCCGGAATTCATGCCAGTCCATCACAGGTCCTGGCAGTGGTCGCTGTTGCGATGCTTGGGGGATGATCTATCCACCCAGCCTCTCCTCATCAGACCCCCAGTCGTGTCCGCATGAGGTGGCCTAGCAAATTGCCACTACACCTAATCTAATACCCTGTACAGTAGGCGAATAAAATAAGCTGTTCCTTTGTTAAGAAGTCCTCCAGTTACCTTCCTCTTACCACTGCCTAAGATCAGCTGATGAAAAGTCACTGTAATGTCCGTTCAAAGACGGAATGGAAAGCTGCTCTCTACCTGTTGGATGAAAATGCCAGGTTTCTGTTGGACGTAACCCAAATGGAAGCCGAATCCAAAGGACCCTTTCTGATCACACACAACCTTGGTTTGGACTCGAGCTGAGGTTCCTCCTTGGCGTTTTGAACCAGGGGCAAGTTCACAAAGCTGCTGGGACTCTGGTCACTGTGGCGGTGACGGATCCTCACAGAAGAGCAGAGGAGACAGACCCAGCTGAGAGGAAAAGGTGCAGAAAAAAGTGCTGATGGAAAGTAAGTCGAAGGAACTATAATAATATACAGTGGTGTGAAAAAGGTGTTTGCCCCCTTCCTGATTTTCCTATTATTTTGCATTTTGGTCACACTTAAAGTGTTTCGGAACATCAAACCAATTTAAATATTAGTCAAACGAAAAACAAAAGTAAACACTTTAAGGCAGACAAAAATCCAAACCGACATTCCCCCCCTTGTTAAAACATAACTTAACTATGTTTTATCACACCTGAGTTCACTGGCTCTAGCCACACCAGGCCTGATTATTGGCACACTGTTCTCAATCAATCATGGGGTTGTGACATCAGCCGGGAATAGAAACTTCCTGGACAAAGTGAAAGTACACCAAAGATCCGTTAAAGCTACACATCATGCCGGAGATCCAAAGAAAATTCAGGAACAATTGAGAAACAAAGATATAAACCTATGAACTGGGAGAGAAAAAGTTAAATGGAAAAGGACAGGAAAAAGTGGGGCAGGAAACGGAAAAAGTTTAGTGAGATCTATTCAGGAGGGAAAGGTTATAAAGCCATTGTCTAAAGCTTTTTGGGACTCCAGCAAACCCAGTGAGAGCCATTATCCACAAATGCCGAAGACATGGAAACCAGTGGTGAACCTTCCCAGGAGTGGCCGGCCCGACCAAAATTACTCCAAGAGCGCAGCAATGACTCATCCAAGACGCCACAAAAGACCCCACAACAACATCCAAAGAACTACAGGCCTCACTTGCCTCTGTTAAGGTCAGTGTTCAGGCCTCCACCATAAGAAAGAGTCTGGGCAAAAACAATGGCCTGCATGGCAGAGTTCCAAGATGAAAAACCACTGCTGAGAAAAAAAAAGAACATTAAAGCTCATTCCAATTTTTCCAGAAACACATCTTGATGATCCCCAAGCAACTTTTGGGAAAACATTCTGTGGACTGACGAGACAAAAAGTTGAAACTCTTTGGAAGGTGCGGTGTCCCATTATATTGGGTGTAAAAGTAACCACAGCATTTCAGAAAAGAACATTATACCACAAGTATACCAACGTAAAATATGGTGGTGGTAGTGTGATGGTCTGGGGCTGTTTTTGCGACTTCAGGACCTGGAAGACTTGCTGTGATAAATTGGAACTATAAATTCTGCTTGTCTAACAAAGTCCTTGAAGGAGAATGTCCGGCCATCTGTTGGTGACCCCTTAAAAGCTGAAACGACTTGGGTTCTGCAGCAGGACAATGATCCAAAAACACACCAGCAAGTCCAGCTTCTGGAAATGGCTGAAGAAAAACAAAATGAAGACTTTGGAGTGGCCTAGTCAAAGTCCTGAGCTGAATCCTATTGAGATGCTGTGGCATGACCTTAAAAAGGCCGTTTTCATGCTGGAAAAAACTCCAGTGTGGCTGAATGACAACAATTCTGCAAAGATGAGTGGCCAGAATTCCTCCACAATGCTGTAAAAGGACTCATTGCAAGCTTATGACAACGCTTGGTTTGCAGTTGTTGCTGCTAAGGGTGGCCCAACCGGTTATTAGGTTAGGGGGGGCAATCACTTTTTTCACACAGGGGCCACGTAGGTTTGGATTTTTTTCTCCCTTGATAATAAAACACCTTAATTTAAAAGCTGCATTTTGTGTTTACTTGCGTGTGTCTTTGATTAATATTTAAATTGGTTTGCTGTTCTCGAAACACTTCAGTGGACAAACATGCAAAAAAATAGGATATCAGGAAGGGGGCAAACACTTTTTCACACCGCTGTAGAACTCCAAATCACAAAAAAAATTGGGACAGTATGGAAAATGCAAATAAAAAAAGACAATATATAAAGAGATTTATTTTTCATTTTTAGAATAAAAAATTATAAAAATAGCAATGACAAGCAAACGAAGGCACAGCTCTCTCAAGAGCATTTTCTTACTTCTTGGTAATTTTCGGTTCAAATGATTTGCCGTTACGACCATATAAAGTATTTATCGTATTAGTATTCTCCAGTTTTAGTTTGGACCCATTCTTATTTGCCAAGTAGTGTATATTCAAGATCACAGAGCTGTCTAACAAATACCAGAAACTGTCACAGTGCAGCAGCACGAGTGTATAAGTGTATACATGTCATGTGTGTCTATAAATCCCACCTTAATGTAGAAGTTTTGCCCCTGAAGAGTCATGGTGGTGAAAATGACATGATTTCCACTGTCTCTGATTTTCCTGACGACGTCGTCATGATCCAGGTGACTGATGGATTCACCGTTCACCTCCAGCAGGATCTCGTCATTCTTAAGACCGGCTAATTCTGCAGGACTGCCTGCTTTCACTTCCCCCACAGTGTGAACTATACACATACACACACACAAACATGAATATACTGGTTATAATACTCATTTCCTCTCACAAAATATGCCTTCATTTCTGTAAGAAACACAGATCATACCGACCACACCAGGCCTTTATATGTACTGAATACTAAAAACATTCCTAAAATGTAGTGTGACTGCAAGACTTGTGTCACAATAGCATTTGTTTGCTCAGAAACATAACATAAATAAAAGTTTGTGGACACCCCTTCTAATTAATGAGCTCTGCTATTTCAGCAACACTCAGCTGAATCTTAAGCCTTGACCAACAGTGGTAGCAGAATGGGTTTTACTGATAAACAAGTTCCATAGAGAATTGGTTTGCCAACTTTGATTGGAAAAAGCCTGGGCCTCAACTCCATCAGACATCTTGAAAATACACTGGAATTCCAAAGGTGAGCCAGGGCTTGTTGTCTAACGTCAGAAGCCGACTTCACAGTCAGGTTTCAAAATCTAGTGGAAAGCCCTCTTCGAAGAACAAAGCCTATTGTATCAGCAAAGGTTGGGGGATGTCATTTTATGGGTGTCCACAAACTTTTGTCGACGTAGTGTATAGTGCCGTAACTTATCATCTTCAGCCTACACGTGTCTGAGTCCCACCTTTGAGTTCTCCTGAGATCATTTCCTTTCTGAGCAGAAAACCATAGCCGTCTGGGCCTTGAGCCAGATGCAGTCTCCTGGGCTTGTACGGCATGTTCTGGGCATCAGCCATGGCGGGGATAATAGGTAGTTTCCTACGCGTGTAGCTTTTCTCACTATCGCTGTCTATCACCAGTACCGTCATGTGATCGCTGCATTTCTTCACCTGAGCGATGGCAGGGAAGATCAATTTTGGCTGTTTCTTATGATGGCAGATGGTGATGGTATGCTGTTTTAGACATGGACATCTCTACCTAGACACAGCATTGGCTGCTTCGGGTCATTGCTGTGATACGTCAACGTGTCCTCCATGTTGGTCCAGGCAAGACTGACTTGTAAACAAATACAAATGAATGGAGGAGCTGCGTTTTGTCTGGTTAAAATGCTCGATAACCTCATTATTTCTCAACCGATTTCCAGGAGTCGTTTTTATATTCAAGGCTTTTGATCGACGTGGAGTACAAATAAAGTTTTGACCCCAGGTACTTTGAATCTGCTATCATAAGAAACTGTAAAAACTCACATGTTTTGTCAAGCATGGATTTGGATTATTTTTGTTGGTTCATACGTGTGGAAACGTCCCTTTATAATATAATGTATATGAATTTAATGTCAGAACTCGGCTCATTCATTTTGAAATATTGAAGAAATAATCTAAATTGTGCATCTTTAAGTTCTTATAATTGACCATCATTGACAAAAATGTAACAAAATCAAACAGTGAGACACTGGTAGTCAGTCTGCTTTCTGTTTGGAAGAACACTGAAATTATACAGATCTACTCAAAGGCAATAAACAGTACAGTACAGCATATTATTAGCCTACGAATACAATAAGATGTAGTTTAATAAATGATATAATTAATGAAATGATGGATTAACTATAGTAAATATAGTTTATGTAGTACAAATAGTCAAATAATAGTAGTATGATACAGTATCTAAAATAGTGAATACTATACTATACAACTATTACATTACCATTTATATTACTATAAATAAATAATACTATACTATAAGTACTATTGGTAATCTATTAATATTATTGTTATATTATATTATTATTCACTAGACTAGAATCATGCATGATTTTTCCAATACAATCTATGGAGAATCATGAGAAGTTGACTGGACCAATATGGCGACGACACTGACGCACAATCCAGCAGCCAATGCTAGCTATATACTGTATGTCTATGGTTTTAGACACCAAGACTTTCACTTGTAATGAAATATGAATACTAATTAAACAATTTTGTGACAGTACTCTGCAGCAATTCCTGCTTACCATCTTTTTAATAGCAGAATGTGTGAGTTCACTAGCCATGGCACCACAGATCCAAACTAGTCGGTCTCCTTTTCTCACTCCTGCTTGCTCGGCTGGACCTCCTGCTACCGGACTCATGGAGAACTTCCTTTTCTCGCCTACAGAGGGCACACGTGGCATATAACTAACATACAACATAACATAGACTTTTATAACATACACGAGCGTGGAAATTATTAACATAAAATAGATGCACTGCAGTCAGTGGATAGTTACCCTTCACAGTCTGGATGCTGAGCCCGAAGCCAGCGCCACGGACTTTGGTGATGTGGCAGAGGCGCGGGCGCTTCCAGTCCTCTCCTCGCTGGGTTTTACACAGTTCCTTCAGGTCCCAGCCCTGAGCCACAATCTGCTCATACTCCTCACCACCTATGACCAGGAGGCACAGATGAGCCCCACTACTCTGAATCCTGCGCACCACCTGAGACAGAGAGATTTTTAAAAATACATTTGGCCACCAATGCATGTCTAAGATTATGTCCAAGACTTGTAGGTCCATGTAGGTTTGGATTTTTTTCTCCCTTAATAATAAACACCTTCATTTAAAAGCTGCATTTTGTGTTTACTTGTGTTGTCTTTGACTAATATTTAAGTCAGTTTGATGTTCCAAAACTCTTAACACTTTTCCACACCAAAGTGATTGCCCCCTAAACCTAATAACTGGTTGGTCCACCCTCAGCAGCAAGAACTGCAACCAAGCGTTTGCCATAACTTGCAATGAGTCTTTTACAGCATTGAGGAGGAATTCTGGCCACTCATCTTTGCAGAATTGTTGTAATTCAGCCACACTGGAGGGTTTTCCAGCATGAACGGCCTTTTTAAGGTCATGCCACAGCATCTGAATAGGCTTCAGGTCAGGACTTTGACTAGGCCACTCCAAAGTCTTCATTTTGTTTTTCTTCAGCCATTCAGAGCTGGACTTGCTGGTGTGTTTTGGATCATTGTCCTGCTGCAGAACCCAAGTTCGTTTCAGCTTGAGGTCACGAACAGATGGTCGGACATTCTCCTTCAGGATTCTTTTGGTAGACAGCAGAATTCATAGTTCCATTTATCACAGCAAGTCTTCCAGGTCCTGAAGCAGCAAAACAGCCCCAGACCATCACACTACCACCACCATATTTTACTGCTGCTATAATGTTCTTTTTCTAAAATGCTGTGTTACTTTTACACCAGATGTAATGGGATACACCTTCCAAAGAGTTCAACTTTTGTCTCGTCAGTCCACAGAATGCTTCCCAAAAGTCTTGGGGATCATCAAGATGTGTTCTGGAAAAATTGAGACGAGCTTTAATGTTCTTTTTGTTCAGCAGTGGTTTTCATCTTGGAACTCTGCCATGCAGGCCATTTTTGCCCGGTCTCTTTCTTATGGTGGAGGTATGAACACTGACCTTAACAGAGGCAAGTGAGGCCTGCAGTTCTTTGGATGTTGTTGTGGGTTTTTTTTTACTCAGTCATTGCTGCGCTCTTGGGGTAATTTTGGTCGGCCGGCCACTCCTGGGCCACTCCACTGTTCCATGTCTTCGGAATTTGTGGATAATGGCTCTCACTGTGGTTTGCTGGAGTCCCAAAGCTTTAGAAATGGCTTTATAACCCTTTCCAGACTGATAGATCTCAATTACTTTCTTTCTCAACATGACCTTTAGCTTTTAAGGATCTTTTGGTGTACTTCAGTTTGTCAGGCAGGTCATATTCAAGTGATGTCTTGATTGAGAACAGGTGTGGCAATAATCAGATCAGGTGTGGCTAGAGACAGTGAACTCAGGTGTGATAAACCATAGTTAAGTTATGCTTTAACAAGGGGGCAATACGTTTTCACACAGGGCCATGTAGGTTCGGATTTTTTCTCCCTTAATAACAACACCTTCATTTAAAAGCTGCATTTTGTGTTTACTTCTGTTGTCTTTGACTAATATTTAAATTGGTCTGATGTTCCAAAACACTTAAGTGTGACAAACATGCAAAAAAATAGGAAATCAGGAAGGGGCAAAGACTTTTTCACACCACTGTAGCCAGTATTTGGGGAACAATTGTGACTCATTTTGTCTTAGCTAGAGTGTTCTTCAAGATTCCTGGTCTCGTACCTCCATGTGCTTCAGGTCGTCCACAAATAGTTCATTAACCTCCAGTACACGGTCCCCATCCCTCAGCCCGCTCCTCATGGCCACCCCCTTCGTTTCCACATGCCTGATGACATGACCTGGTCTTCCTTTCTCTCGGTTCAGATTGAAGCCGAAACACTCAGCCTCTGTTCTTCTCAGGACACACACCCGGGGAGAGGGAGCAGACACCTCTACACAATACAGCACAACAGTCCACTGGCATCATCCAAAAACATCCTTCACCAGATATAAAATGTGAATCAGGGGCTCAGATTCATGAACGCTTGCAAAGACAAACACTAAGAAGTTCGTAAGAATGTTCTTAAATGCAATTCTCGAAAAAAGCTTAAGAAGTCCTCAAATATTATCTTAAGAAAATCATCATTATTTTCTTAAGAAGCTCTTCGTTGTTTTCTTATGTAGACTAGGTTGCATTTTTCAGCTTACAATATTCTGCAGAGACACATTTTGAATTTGATTGAACATTAGTTCCATTATTAGTTTAATCCTCTCTGAGGACGGCAAAATGGAAGAAATTCAAACCAACAATTCAAAAAACTTTAGTAAACAAGAAATAGAGGTGATGGTGGAAGAAATAGCCGGCTTTGTCTCAAACTTTCCTGTAGAATTTTGTATTTTAAGGATGACCTTCACTCGAAAGGCTTTTAAGCATTTAGATGCTTATCTTCCACTCTAACATTTAAGAACATAACGTGCTCAAGAATAGCACTTGTTCTTAGAATTGTTCTTAAGAGGAGAGCTAAGGAAAAATATCAGTCTTACGAGGTTATTTGAAGAATAAAAAACTTACATCATTTTTTTCCTACGAATAACACACATTTAAGAAGATTTTCTTTCTCAAGAAACGTTCGTGAATCCGTTACTAAATACGAGTAAAACGTACCTGTATCTTCAGCAATGACCATGGCCGGGTTGTCTATTCCGTGCTTGGCATTAAAGGCAAATCTGCTTAGTGAATGTTAAAAGTGAAGAACTTCTAAAGACATACAAAGTACCTCAATAAAACCATAAAACAATAAGACATTCCGCTCACGCACAGGCAGATTACTGATTGGACAAACTCTAAGACATGTCGACGCACAGCGGTATATCTGGGTAAGCACACGTACAAGAGGGGTTAAAGTCGTAAAGTGCAAAGCTGACGTTTTAATTACGGAGCAAAGGCAGGAAAAGCAAGTAAACACATAAAATTGGAAACGTATACCAGAAGAGAGGGTGGAACTTACTTAGTGAGCTCCATGGCATCTCCAAATACTGCAGGTAAACAGGTGATTAGTGATTATGAACAGGGTAAGGATGGAAGCTGACCACAATGTTATATGATATCAACAAGAGGAACCCCTGGTGGTTTATACAGATCCTAAATCAGCCAATGTGGGCAAACTTCCATGGTTGCTCACACCTGTCTATCAACTAACCTCCTCCTCAGCGAGCCAGCGTAAGTCATAACTTAACTTATCACACTGATCTTTGGCTCGTTATGTAAGGCCGATTAATCAGCGGAGTGTTTATTAAGTGGTCATTTTCTTGTTTGTTGACCTGCCTTCATTGTTACATGGCGTGCTAGATATGTGGAAGGTGTAATAAAATTTGTGCACTTATCGATCGTTTTATTAGCAGCACTCCTCCACACTCACTGTCCATCTTATCATTTCCACTTATCATTCACCTAGGCGCACTTGTAGTTCTACAACTGCAAACTGTAGTCCATCTGTTTCTATATACTTGTTAGTCCCCGCTATTCTGTCTCTCTAATGGGCACGACTGGCACAGGAAGCATTTTCGCTTGTGTAATCCCACCACAGAGCTGAATGTTAAACAGCGGAGTTTGAATATGTTTAATCATTTACTGTTGATACTGCAGGAACTACATTCATTCAGCCGTCTCGCGTCTGCGCGGTAGCGTGGCCGAGCGGTCTAAGGCGCTGGATTTAGGCTCCAGTCTCTCTGGAGGCGTGGGTTCGAATCCCACCGCTGCCAAGAACATTTTTAACCTTTTTCGTAAGATAGTGTGTGCGTGGTAGGAACGTGTGCTTTTGTCTTTGTGAATGTTGTCCGCTGGCACAGAAATCCCGGGGGAAAACACAGAGCTGTTCCCCAATACAATCATTCTAAACACAATGATGTCATTTTAAATAATCAATTTATATCAAACAATCTTTTATGATTTACAGTAACATGCATTGAAAGAACTTATTCTACTTATACACACGTTTGTAAGCCTTCATGTGCCTCACAGGAGTTTGGTCCATTCACCCAAACCCACAGACATTTTATTTTATACTGTTACAACTGAACATGATAAAGTATTATACATATTTAAGCTGCCCTACATTTGGTGGGATATTGTTCATGGGTTGCTTTTAAAGACAATCACAATAGGTTAAGATAAGACAAGTAAACATTTCTGAAGAACATTTTAGTTTGGTTATTCGTAAAGTATTTCTTCTGCTTTTATAACTGTTCTCAAAGCTCAGAATATGTTCTTGTAAAGCTAATGTAGCAGACTCTGAGATTAGACCAGTAACACATATTTAATGACTGCAGTGCAAATTCATACTGAAATATCTTCATGATGTTTCTCAATTAAGATTCTGTTAGAAAAAATCATGTCATGTTTACTGTGAAAAGCTATGTCCATATATAGGGTGCCATCTACAGGCCAAACTTAATATTACTTGTTGAGCATAATAGAAACATATAGCCATATAGTGAATATATAGCAGTATAGTGAGCCAGGAGTGTGACAGAGAACAGGTTATGACGAGTAAACTTCTATCTTGCCAAGCGGGAGGTAAGTCAGCAAATGTTTTCCTTGTACTGTTTGGTATGACATATAAATCTCTTATTCTCATATTTATTATACAGTATATGGCCACACTTATTTACATTATGTCAGGATGATGAGTCCTGGGAACAGCCATTTAGCAAATCACCCCCCATGGCTCCCCTCTGACCCCTTTCTCTTTCCACAGCATGCTGCTTAACTACAGCCTCCTGTGCTTTAACTGTACAGTGAAACCTCAGATTTCGAACTTAATTAGTTCCAAGAGGCTGTCCGAACTCTGATTTGTTCGAAGTTGGAATCAAATATTTACAAAACAAGTAATGTAAATAGGATTAATCTATTTGTTTAAAAAATGATTGTTTTTTAATGTTTATATTTGTATGAAATGAATGATAAAAGCATGGAGAAAGCATGAAGAAATGTACAATAATAATAATAATAATAATAATAACAATAATAATAATAATCAATAAAGACTTGAAATATAAAGACATGAAATAAGTGAATATAAAGTAGAACTTTAATAATGTACATAATATGCATATGATGGCACCCTATTTCTTCTTTCTTTTATGGAGACTGGCATACCATATTGGTGCATTATTGCCACTGACTGGTGGTTGGAAGATCGCACCACTGAGTGTTCTATGTAGGGAGCTGATGTTGGAAGTCGGAATTATGGTTCGAATTTGGGGGCAAAAAACCCCCCAAACGGGCTGTTCCATGTCCAAACTGTTACAGTAAAGAGGCTTGAATTTCGAGGTTCCACTGTATATACCCTGCTTTCTCTTCACCTCCTTGTTGGGTCTGGTTTTCTCTTCCATGTTGGTTGGTTTCTGTTCCCGGCTTCTGTTGTTCCTATCACTCCCATTGCTCTTGTTATGATTTGTCTATTCCTGCTTTATGTACTATTCATTGTCTTGTGTGATCCATGTTAGCTGTTAGTATTTGTATTGAACTGTGTTCTTAGCTACTTGTACCCTGTGTTTGTATTAGTATTGTCTGATCACCTCTGTTTATATTAACACTATCTTATCATTGCCAATGTCAGCATCTAGGCTGGTCTTACATTACGTTTGTTAGCACTCCTCCTGTTTGTACAAGCATAGGCTGTTTTCTGTTCGTACTATATCTTGTCTATGTCGCTTCGTTATATCCTCCATGTCAAGTAATATATTACCCCTGACATGCGTTCCAGCACCTCCAAGTACAAACAGCGCCACCTCATCATTAACAAATTAAGCCTTAACTATAGACCTATTTAACCTAGAGTACACACTAAACACCCAAACACAAGCACAACTGGGTTTAAACTTGCAAATCTGAACAAAAATGTCATTAACCTACAATGTTTTACATCAATATTAAAAGAGGGATGGAGAATATAAAGGACAAACACTTAACTGTTGCATCCGGGAGGTTAGAAAGCATAGCCTGGCTTTCAAGCAGTCCAAGTATCAATTACTTTGATGTTGCAGCATAACACAATTCGGAAGCTACTGTCTGAAAAAAGTCATATATATAATCTAAGAACATGCTGATGCTTTCAGGAAAAGGGAGAACAAATGTACTCCATATGAATATTTCATCAGAATCAGTAAGAAACAAAACCATCGAGTCAATACTAACAGCACAGAGCCCTAAATTACTGAAGAACAATGAGAGCAGAGAGGAGGGAAGAAGAGAAAAGAGAACTGTTATAAAGCTAAAGAAATAGGAAATTGCCTGTGGACTGTGTTAGTGTCATGATAGCTGGTGTGTGTGTGTGTGTGTGTGTGTGTGTTTTTTTTCCCACTGACTTCAACAAAGCACCTCCTATTCCAGTGCTACACAGAGAAGGACGTTCCATTTAATCTTTAATCTCTCCGTCCCTGTGTAGTTTATTAGTAAGCGGTTAAGCCTCTGTACTTATACAGTCCTGTGTAAAAGTTTAAGGCCAAAATTAGATGAGTCTCATTCTCTTTATTATAATATAACCACAAAATACAATAAACGTGTACGCAGTATTAAAAAGGGAAAACAGAAATGGACTATAGGTTACAGTGACAAGTATTTAGTCCAAGCATTTAGTCCATTTTATCCTCCCCTTACACTTGAGCAATAGCAGCATCAGGAAGCTTCATCAGGATGCCAAGTTGTCCCTTCTACAGTCTGAAGAAGCTTGATCAGGTCTTTCTGGAAGGGTAGCAGCCAAGAAACCACTTTTTCGGATGGAAAGCAGGGTGAAAATGCTAAAATATGCTTGGAATATGATTCGAATGACCAGTAGGAAAGAGCATAATGCCGTGACAAATCTAAGTTTGAAATTTTTGGGTCCAATCGTCAAAAATATGTTATGTATGGCCATTATGCCATTACTAAACCAACAAATCTATTGGTGGTCTAAGATTTTTGTGCAGTACTGTAAAGGAGCTCTGCTGTCATTTTGAGGTGGACCTACCCTACACGATGATTGTCTTTGGAAAGTCTAATTTTCAGCCCTCTATCCATTTAATACAGGAAAGGGACCACCAGCAACCAGAAATTGTTTGGATGGTGAAACATGTGACACGAGCACTGACACAACCAGTGGTACTCCATCTGATACACCGCAAATGTCCACCTAACAGTGTCCTCTGGTCAGAAATGGGGCAATGGGGAATGGTTCTCACACCCTGGATGCTGGGACCTGACATGGAATGGAACCAATGTTTTTCAGCTGGTATAAGACTCAGCATCCTCGGTTTGTATACCACCTCCGGCAAGTTGTTGTCTCGGTTCTGTTCCATGTTAGGTTCAGTGCTCTACCAACCTTGCTATTGGATTTTTGAGTTCTCGAGGATTCTCTCACTCTGCGTGGGTTGAACTCTGTGGTAGCACAAGCGGACCAGGGGCACCCACGCCGTAACACTCTTACAAAGAGACAAAAAACATTAACACACAATGTGTATGGACAAAATGAGTTTTAGGGTAAAAATGTATATGGTGCGCCTATTATTATGGCCAGTTAGTATGCATGCATAGGTTTTCCACACATATCAAAAATGATTAGAGATAGCTTGAGTGAAAACAAACCCACACCAGCAAACATGCTTCATAGTTTAACCTACAAAAGTCTGAACTAGCTTGCAGAACTTCCCTATACAGTTTCCATCCTCTACTCTATGGTTCGCAATAGTGCAACGTTCTACTACACTACTAGCTACCATATGAACAATAAACCAATGAACACACAGCTATGATTGATTGTCTCCTAGCCCAGCCTTGTTTTCTTGTTCTCAATGGCTATATAGTGATCATAAATCAGCATTAGTGGATTCTGTCACAGAAAACATGACTTACTGCCTTCAACCCCATTCCACTCCATTCACGTTCTAGAAAATACTTTAAGGTGCTGTCTTTACACTACCTAAACTGAATCCTTCAGGTCATTTTACACTGACTTTAACTCTACTAGACACCTTTGAGACGAGGCGGAATGTCAGCAGTGAGCCAGGGCTTATGGAAAAGCTGAGGTAACAAATAAACAAATCACGGATATTAAACCAAACGATTTTTGATTTACAGCTGAAAAAAAGGAATCGCGTATGGCAGACAAATTCAATTCAATTATTTTACTTAATGGCATATTTTCCATTTCGGAAATTGCAGACTCACTCAGTGTTGAGGGAAAATGTATGGACTCCCCTTTTAACTTGCATTTCTAAAACAAATTCTGGCACAAGTCAAAAAATGCAAATGAATCTGCAGTTAAAAGACAGGGCATACAGATCTTAATGAGATGTTGGACTTGGCTATTAGAGAAAACATGGCCCCAACAAGAGAGTAGTTAATTGAGGGTGATTCAACTCCTTCAAGAAGGAAAAAATGGACAGCTATCTATAAAAAGAAAAACATACGTAGAGCAAAGGAGACAAAGCGTCAGGATAGTTACCTCACTGAAATATGACCTTGAATATACAAAAAAATGTACAATTAACAAATGCATGGGAAAATGATATGGAGGGCAATATATGTATGTGTATGTGAATGAAATGGTATTTACAAATTGAGAAGCCAAAGGAAAACCAGCACTAATACCTAAACAGAAGGAAACAAGGTTACAGCCTAAAGAGGAGCAATTAGGGAGTGTGGGTGATTGGATGAAGTGATATTTGGAGATTAATTGAAAATCTGCATTGGCCAAGGAGATGATCCTGGAACTTTTGTTAGAACAAAACAGTCAAATTGTATGTCAGGTAAAGGACCAGGAGAGATGGCAATCATTACCTCAACAGTCAATAGCACATGCGTACATTCAAATTCTGGACACTTTTCTCATTGCACTTAAAGAAAATAGGTCTGCTGCTGATGGAGCCATTTTTTCAGGATGATAATGCATCTTGGCACAGAGCAAAGAGTGTTAAAGCTGAGCAGCAAACAACCTGGTTCATTCATTCATTCACTTTCTCATCCACTTGATCCTGGACAGGGTCGCGGAGAGCCGGTGCCTAGTCGGCAGCATAGGACACAAAGCAGGAACAACCCTGGACAAGGCGCCAATCCATCGTAGTGATTGAGAGGTTTTTTTTGTGGGAATTAAAAAAACTGGTCCATAACAAGGCTGCTATTTGAGTAAGTTGATGTAGAATATTGTTTTTCATTAGTACTAATTGTGATTAACAAACTATTAATTCTGGTTTGTTTGCTGATAGCTCCATTTTTCCTAAACCCACGGGAATAAAATATGCTTAATTAAAACAATGTCTCATTTACATTTTCTGAGGGATTACTTGCCCAAAATAGTTGTCACATCTGTCATGGTTTATTGTGCTATGGAGTAATAAAAAAAAGCTGGAATGGAACACTCTGAAGTGTGGGGGAGTCCGGCATTTTGCCCCAGTCCCATAAAAGAAGCCTTAGGATGATGACACGGGTTTTGATTATATGGGTCCACAAGAGAGTGAGAGAAGAGAGAAAAGGCCAGGGAGTAGAGGCAGGGAACAGAGGCCAGGGAAGAGAGAGAGAGGAGATAGAGAGAGAGAGAGAGAGCGGAGAGAGAGAGACACACAGAGACAGAGAGAGAGAGACTCTTTACTTTCATTCCCTTTATATATTATATATATATATAGAGAGATATATATAGATATATATATATATTATATAGATATATATATAAAAAAATCCTGTATGAGACAAACAGGAGCAAATAAACCATAGATAAGCGACTGGGAAAGAATTGAGAAATTGAGAGAGAAAGCTTTTCTTCTGTGCATGCTGTTTGCACAATCAGCTGTGCAAGCCATTCCAAACCAGAATGGTTCTTCACCTGTGAAATCAATTCAGTTGTTTTTTTTATTATTGTTATTATTATTTGGTTATTTTTAGCAGCATACCTTTTCAATTCGAAGAGCAAATGTAAGACGTCGTATATTATCTTGAACATGCATGACGCATTTGCAGAGAAAGTGAACCGGCACGGATGTAACGGAGCCAAACGAGATAAAACAAATGAAAATGAAATGGGTCTTTAATTAAATATCCGTTGAGAAATGCAATCGTGAGAGAAGTGATTCGCTGTGCTGGCTTCTCTCGCTATGAGCCTGGTATTGATCACGTGGCTCATCAGACACAGGATGGCGCTGTAGATACGATTTTACCTTACAGAATGGCGGACGACCACTGGAAATACCATGATACATCGGAGAAGAAGATATAACACGCACTAGGCACGGAACAATACTATTGCTATAAGAATCAGGTTTTACCAAACCCTCTATACTACAAAGACATTAAATATCTCATCCTTTAATCGCTTGGTCTACGTTTCTGATTAGGAACTGCTTCTGACTCTCTAGTCCTGCACAATAACAGTAAAGAACAGAGTATGCTGGTAGCTGATTTGCACCCTTACAATAAGAAGTTCTGTATGATGATGTATGAACCCAGCTACTTTGAGGTCAAATGAACACTTTCTGAACATTACAGGTCTAGGGATAAACTTTGAATTAATTGTACATTCAATCTACATAGAGTTTGGGGGGTTCTGAGAACAATTTATGGAACCTATAGTGTAAAAGCCGTTACACAACGCAAGGCGAGGCGAAAAAGTGACATTACGATGCAAAGTATTTTTTCACCTCAAAACTATACACACCGGGCAGATTTTTCAATGGAATTTTGCCGAAGGGTTCAATTTTTTAACTTCAGCATCAATGGCCTTTCAACAACAGACACAAGGTTACATCAATGCTCAATATATATATAAATTGGCCCTAATCTGAGTGTCTATATATATATAGAGAGAGAGAGAGACTCTCAGATCAGGGCCAAGTTATCTCAATCCATTAGCCTACAGCATGTCTTTGGACTGTGGGAGGAAACCCATGCTGACACAGGGAGGACATGCAGACTCCACACAGAAAAAGCCCAGACCACTCCACCTGGGATCAAACCCAGGACCATGTTTGCTCTGCGCTGACGGGATACCACCGAGCCACCGTGCTGCCCTTTGCAGGGAAAAAAAACATACAAGGGGACAAACAAAAATTTTTTTCAAATGATGAAGAGCCTTTTAAGCTGCTACAGAAACCATGTAATTCGATGACACTGGTGACATCGAATTCAGGAAAAGAAAAAAGAAAGAAAGTCCTGAGAGTTCACCGTCTCCTACAAGAGGCTGAAACTTTTTTTTTAACAGTGTAAACCACATTTATGCCTTAGCAGACACCTATCCAGAGCAACTTACAACCGCTAAAATCTTACACTTCAAGCAAATTGTGGGTTAAGGGCCTTGCACAGCAGCCTGGCAGAGGGGGGATTTGAACCCTTGACTTTTCAAGCTTTTACCCAAGTATATTTTATTATGAACTATTAATAATATACTACTATTCTTATTAACACTGTCCCAAACCTGCACAAGTACAATGACTCCATGGTCTCGAGGAAGAGAGCGAACACCAGAAGGCAAAGGAACTTGAAGATGAAAACACCATGTTTTTACGCAGTCTGGTGCCAAGTATGAAAATACTGGTAGGGGAGGGCAGACTGAAAATACAGGAGCTGCTTCAATGAGGCGCAGAAGCGATGGTCATTGAGTTTTGAGTTGGCAAAAATCGAGCAGAAGGCGAATAAAACAGCGGTACATATTTGCCGTCTGAAAAAATGCGTTTGGTGTGGAAGATACTGTCGTGTGTTTTAAATAATTTACTGTCGTCTGAATAAATCACATGAATAAATATTTTCCAGAGTGTACCCGCCTAAAAGTGCACTAGTGGGAAATAAATACCAGTGTTTACAAAATTCAGATTCTGGATGTGTCATCAACCAAAAAATTGTCCTAGTCGTAACATTGTTTCTAAACACATTCTAAGTGAAACATCTGCATGAGCAAGCTCCAGATATCACTGATTTGATCCAGACCCCTGACTCTGCCTGTGTTTGCATGTTCTCCCCGTTTCTGTGGGCGTGTCCTCCTGGTACTCCGGTTTCCTCCCACACACCAAGCACATGCCTTAGGTTACTCTCTAAACTGGCCCAGTATGAATGTGTGTGATGGGTGCAATAGTAACCTACACAATATAACCTTTCACAGATACAGCCATTGATGCCGATGTGATGTAAAATAAATCAGTGAAAGGAACAAACTCTTACTGGATCGCACAAGAACATTCTAACTGCAATGCCTTATAAGCAAGCAACTGTTTCATGGCTAAAAACATAATAATTGGGAACACTGCATGAGGAAACAAAAGAACATTCCAAATGGGAACACTGGTAGAGAAAATACATTATCACATCACAAGAAAGTAATATGGAACCTTATGTTCTACATGGGAACAATCATTACATCACAAAAGAACATTTCTAGCTGAGAAGCAACATTCTACTTAGGAATTGTATGGAAATAAACTGTTACTGATAGCAAAAGATATAGAGACCAGGAGTCATAAACCATTTTTACATCACAAAAGAATGTTCTAATTTGGAACCTTGTGTGAGAACATCATAACCATAACTACAGGTATGCGCCGCTTAACGCCCACGATACGATCTAGGAAACTGCATGTTATGAGAAGTAATATATATTGGACTTAGCAATGCTATAAGAGGCACTATAGCGTACTGGGGTTGACTACATTTATGGAATGAGAAACTGTCCTTTATGTGCCAGCGCAACATATTTCCCATTGTATTTCAGAAGACAGCAGGGAACTGAGAAGCCTACAGAAACTGAAATGAGTGCTTTAACTCTGGTGTGCTGCGTTGCCTACACACAGACAGTTACGGAATTAGAAACTGTCTTTACGTGACGGCGCACGGTGTTTGATGTTCTATGTATGATGCAAACTACCTTATCGAGCAGACGTTATGCTGTGCATACCTGTATTACATGAAGTCTTTCAGCCATTTTGTACTAGTACTTTCCTGAATTGAACTTTTAGCCTAACCTTTCTAGAACCCTTTATTACTGAATATTCTTAAGCATCTACATCCGCGTTGTGGTTACTACAGTCTCTTCCTGATTCCAGTTCTAAAGCATCATTACCATTCAGCCTTACTCTGTCAGTCCTACATTGCCAAACCTAATTCATGCTGTGCACTTCTACCCTGAATCCACTGAGATATATTAGAATAATACTGGACCTTCTCACATTTATTGCACAATGGCCCTTGGAGACTACATTTAAAGCTGTTTGAGAGGCAGCAGCAATACGAGACCACAGCAGAACAATCGAGAGAAACGATCTCTTTAAAGTTAATTTAAGAGAACTCGGTGCTAGCTGACAAATGTCTCCCTTTGAATTTGTGCCGCATGATTGCGTTTCTTCATTATACTGGTAGGAAAATGGTGGGATCCAAGTAGGATAAAGCCAACTCAAACTACTCAAAAATGTGAAGAAATGAATACATTTTTAAAAGCTGAGATTAATTCATGAGTAGCATCAGTTCCTACATATTTTCAGATTCCAAAACTGCCATGCAAGTTACATTTTCACATCCGTCTCTAGCACTGCACATTCTAATCGTATAAAAAACAAAGCCAAATCCAAAATCAGTCTGAAGGGGGGCAAAAAGTTCAGCGCTGCACATTAGCTTTTCTCGCGTAGCCTATATACTTGGGTAACATGAGCGGACATACCACAGAGAGCGGAAATCAAAAACAGTTTCACACTGAATCCATCAGACATTTGCATTGCATTGCAGTATTGAGGAGGCAGACTAAAGTGAGTAAGCAATTCCACTTAAGTGTACAGGGAGGTGCTCATAAATAGGCATCGATGTCCATCAAGCAGTATACAGTAGGCCATAAAGAGGCACGCACCGTCCACTCAGCATTTTGGGTTAACCGGCAGAACGCACGATTCAGCCCGCAGTTCAGCTGAGTGCAAATATGGTACACATGAGCTCCACCTAAGGGTGTGGAGAGGAACAGTCTAAAACCAGACCACAAACTGGGATGGCTAGAAGACACCTTTGCCTCCCTTTCTGGTCTTCTTTAGAGTCTTGGTCGGTTCTCCTGACATCTTGATTTGCTCATTCCTGGATTAAAGAAACGTTTAGGGTTTTATACACACATTCTGTTTTAGCGTCATGTCCAGTTTAGGCAGCATGTCGTATTTTGCATACTAAAACAGTATCTTATGGTTGGGTTCAGCAATCCATCATGGAATGTGTGTAAAGCACAATGCCCTTACTTGCAGGTCTTCAAAGGGTCAAAGATGACAGGTTAACTGGAGGGATAAAATCGTTGTTGATGATGTTGGTCAGATAAAAGGGTTCAATGCAGCAACAGACTCCGTATATCAAAGACTGGAGGTAACTCTTTTTAGGAGAGCTTGTCTCATCCACAGAGTGGATGTCCAGACGAGACTGGTGATTGAATATATTCGCTCTAGTTGGTCAAGGTGAGAAATTGCCTCCTTCTGATATACAGTATTCTGGATTACTTTGAAGGAAATTCACACAGTCTATCATATCCAGCCCAAGGTTGTACAGGTACGGTTCGGACTTACTGAGGATGTAATCTGGCATCAGTCGCTGCCAGCAATCACTTAACTCCAGCATCGAGGAGTGCAATTTGGAAACTAAGCCTGGATCGGTGGGAAGAGGAAGCTTTTTTGGCTCTTGGACAGGCACTTGCTCTTAGCTGGTCTTAAGGCTGTTCACAGTAGGACAGTCCAAATCCAGAGCAAGTGAGAGATTGTCGGTTGAACCTTCACCTGTCAGGCTTCTCAGTTAGGAAGGGTTTGGTCATCGTTTGGTGCTCTATGAACTCCGACTGGGTTAAACTGAGGCGACCTCTAACGTAATTGGAATGGAAAAAGTTGGCAGCTACAGACTCTGTGCTGTTAAATCCACTCATCATTCTTGCATCCATCAAAATGAGTTGGTTCCCAAAATTGTTATTGAAGCAACCGAAATAACATTTGCATTAATATGAGACATTCTCAGTAGCATCCATGAATTCATATCTTTTAAGTGCAAAAAAGCAAAGCAAAACAAAACAACAGTAGCTTGAACAGGTATGGCAGTCGACGTCAAGCCCTAACGTTCAGACTTGACTTTGTATCGCAGCACTAGGTAGGTGGCTAGTCGGAGCACCAGGAAGAAGACTCCTAGAACCATGAAGTCCACGTAGAGCTTTGCGTCCTCAACGTCCAGCAGCTGCAGGACCTCTTCAGGCTTCTGGAATTTACATACTATCCCCGGGCACTCCAGATCAGATCGGTTCATACCGTAGATGGACAGGATCACACCCTCAAAGCCATACCTGTGGGACAGGGGTAAATAACACGACTAATGAGAGCTTTATTTCAGTTTTCAAAAGCTGTTCCTGGTGAATTCTCTGGTCAGGCTGATATGGCAGCCCAGACTGCTCCATCCTCAGACACAGATTCCCAGACGTTCCCAAGCCAGTTAAGAAATCTAACGTCTCCAGTGGGTGGAGGTGTAACGATCCACTCTGCTCACGATTCAATGCGATTCACTTTACTGAGCTCACAATACAAAACACAATGCAAAACACACACATTTTCTTATACACGTTTTTAAACAAAAACTTTATAGTTCCCTGGAATTGAAATAAATTACTAGAAACAGAGGTTTAAAATTGTAATGATTCATTTGAAATGAAGACATTTCTTTATTTATGAATAATAGCAGTTCACAATAATGTGTATGTTTCTTATATTCGTATACAAATTGAAGCAAAAATAATCTTTCCCTGCCCTTAAATGAAATTAGGTAATGCTATTGTGCTATTGTAACAGTATCACCAAATTTAAACAAGTAAGTGCTACCTTAAATTAAAAATCAAAGTAAGTAAACAAGCTTGAAAGAAGATGAGCATGAGGTATGATTGCGTATGAAGACACCCTCTGGTGTTCAAAAAATGCAGTTGCATTAGATGGCATAATAAACAAGAATGCATCGTCTAACTCAACAATGCAAATTGTCACATTTTGCATCGTGTCACTGTGTATCGTTACACCCCTACCTGTGGGTCACAGGTCTAACCTGGGCTTTCAGTCCAGAGAAATGTGCCTGAACTGCTCTAGAGGGAGTCGACCAATGAACATCCCTGAGAGATGCCGAGACCACCTCCAAAGGAGCAGCGGCTGTACTCCGGACCTCCCCCAGAATCCCAAACTCCTCACTCTGTCATGGAGAGCAAGCCCAGAAACCCTGTTCAGGAAACTCATTTCTGCCTTTTGTACCTACAACCTTCTTCTTTCGGTCACTACCCAAAGCTCCGTAAGTGAGGACAGGCACATAGACTTTGTCTTAGCACTAAGGTCTGAGGATTAGTCCGCTGATATACACCCATCAGGATAATCAGTCGTGTAGAACGTCATTACAAAGGCTGACACTGACCTGACATAGGAGACATAGGAGCTCCACTGCAGATATTTCGGGATGGTATCAAAGTTGACAAAGAATCCAGAGAAAAGCAAGACTGGAATGGCTGAGACTGGGCCTACAAACGTAGCCACCTAAAGAGACAAGAGAAAAGAAACATGCTGAGCTCAGAAAATACTACTGAAAGCTGTTTATTAATTCATGATGAGCAGTGGCAGGAGAAGGATTGGGTTTCAGAATGCATGGACGTGTGTCTATGAATTACAGTACTTTGCAAAAGCCTTTGGCCACCATTTCATTTAAATATGCCATTGTTTTAGCATGTCCTTTTGTTCTCTTTATCAGAATACAACCAGACAGCACAGGAAATGTATATGCAGTATTAAAAACTGAAAAAAACCCCCAGAAAAAACAGCTTCTAGAGGCTACAGTGGCAAGTATTTAGTGTGACCTCCCCTTACACTTGAGCAGCATCTGGCAGCTTCATTCACATACCAAGCTGAACCTTCTACAGAAGAAGCTGGACAGGAATGGTCTTTTTGGAAGGGGTAGTAGCCAATAAACCACTTTTTAGGAAGAGTAACAGGGTGAAAAGGCTAAGATATGCTACAGCTCACAAAGATTTGAATGAAGATCAGTGGAAAAGATGAATCCAAGTTTACAATTTTTGGGTCCATGTTACATATGGTCACTATACCATTGCTAAAACAACAAATCTAATGGTGGCCTAAGACTTTTGCACAGTGTTATGTACTGATACCTGTAAGGAGGTGGAAGCAGCTCCGATGAGGAGCCCCAGAGACTGGGCCACCAGGGCAGTGGAGGTAGACAGAGCCATGAAGAGCAGATACCTGCCTGCTTCTGGAGGCTGTTCCGTCATCCAGTATACTATACTACAGTACATTATGGGACAAATTACCTGTGTTTAGGAGTAAGAAAGAGAAAGATGCATTATATGGTGGCATTATTGTGACACCATACAACCTTTCTAGAATAAATATATACCTGGAATGGAATGTCAGCCATAGTCTTGGCCAAGTAGTATGCCTTCAAACTGTACCAGTAATTCAGGTGCTCCCTTATAAATACCGACATTTCCAGAGGGACTGCGAAAGTAGTATAGAGTTACTCAAATGATTGGATCACAGCAATAAATATAGCATTTTCCCCACATTCAGATCTGACCACTGTGATAAAGTTAAGCTGATTACATTATTAACCTTTGTCACAGGTGGAAATTTAACACCCAACCACAATTTCTGTTCAGTAATGGGATACAGAGTTGTGAGGACCAGCAAAAATCCAGTAGGGTCCATCTAGAAAGTGCAGTGTCCATACAGGGACATGAACGGCATCTTATCATTAACAGGGCCATTTTAATGAATTGCTTTAGAGTCAAAGAGTCAAAATCTGTATGGCAGTTTTGCCCAAATCTTTGTTGGTAGACAATACTGTGCAAAAGTGTTAGGCCACTATTTGATTTGTTGTTTCAGAAATGGTATAATGACCATATATGATTATTTCTATGCGCTTTATTAGACTACAACCAGAAAACAGGAAAGCTTCTATAGGCTACAGTTGCAAGCATTTAGTGTGACCTTACACTTGATCCATAGCAGCTTTATCGGGATACAAAGTTGAACCTTCTACTGTCAGAAGAAGATTGCTCATAAATGGTCTTTTTGGAAGGGTAGCAGCCAAGAAACCACTTTTTCCAGGAGGTCACACTAAACACTGACTTTTGCCCGCAGAAGCCATTCTGTTCTGAAAATCTATTTCCTTTATTTTCTGTTTGTATCTTAATAAAGGGACTGAGACATAATTATATATGGTCATTATACCGTTGCTGAAACAATCAATCTAATGGTGGTCCAATACTTTTGCACAGTACTGTATCTAATAAAAACACAGTCAGTTTTCCTATTGTATTGTATAATATTGTTCTGTTGTTGAATGTATTTAGTTCATTACAATTTAAGTTAATGCCTAGGGTCTAAAAAGATCTAATGTAACCCTTTGAACAAATTTGGAACAATGGACCATATAGATGGATTTACGCATTGTTACATGAATCACACGTACCGTTAGACTACATGTACCAGTTTGTTACGGCATGCATCTTTAATGTACTTTCCAACTAAAACAGGAAGATCTAAAACTTGGTGCATAGTAAATACAAAGCCATAGTGTGTGGCTGAAGATGGAGCATAAGACAACAGACAGTTTTGGCAAAGCATTTTGGAGACGAATTCATGGCTAGTGCTAGTGCCGGAAGGAATGCGTGGGTCCGACCTGCCCTCTAGTGGACAGATGTTTTAATCCTCCAGCTGCACAAAACTCGAACAGGCAAGTACCTGTGCAGGTTGGGTGCTCTAAAATACAGTTACTACAAAATTCACTGGCTCGTAATTTACAGACAGGTCCTCCTCAAACCCCAGATGTTCCATTGCAAGTATAATTGTTGGCAAAACGCATACTTACACGTCAGGACGGTGGGCATGAGAGCAGCAAACATGAGAAAGAGCATGGAGAAGAAGAGGAAACCAGTGTTGTTGAACACTTTGCTGGCATCGTTGCCGATGTTCAGGTAGAGCAGCCCGATCAGAAAGCCAATACACAAGTGAGACATGACTCTCAAGTGGGTCAGCACCTGGACACACGGGTTTCCAGACGACCATAAAATCAAGACTCTTGTTACTATAGTGAAATGCTTTGGGGAAACCGATTTCAAAAGGTCTCACCATGTCTCTGCATATAGTAATGAAGGTTCTTTTAAAGAGAATGCAGAACTGTGTAAGAGTGCTGGTGGCAAACGTGTGTTTCTCAATGTGTCCTGAATCCTGCGCAAAACAACAGGAGGGAAAAACATGGGAAGACGTCGTATACGTGATCCTTACATTCGCATAAAAGAGTATGTCCCTTACACTGTTGCACTGAGTTGGGCAGGATGATGTGGGGTCATTCTTGTCCTTGGAGTTCTTCTTGCCCCCCTCAGAACACAGGCCGCCTTGCACGGCCTCAAACAGCACCGGGTTCAAATCGCCGTACTCTCCGGATGCCACCTCGATGACTGTAGATAAACATGAACAGAAACAAGTGATGCTAAAACGACTCCTGTTCCAGTTCCGCAAAGCACATCCAGAATAGAGGACGTATAGCAACTGCTAATGTTACTGCAAAGCTATTAATTCAAAGTGTATATACTGAAGTCTGCAGGATTGTGGTAAGTTGGGCAGTGAAGGCCGAGGTTCTTCAGGTAGGGGATGAGGTAAGGGACTGAGCCTTTATATATGCACTGTCCCTGGCTCAGAATATACAGCTACAACAAAGAACACAACGGAGAAAGGGTTAGAAATTAAATCCAGTTAGACTGTATTACATCTTTGCACTGAATTGGCAAACTGCATCTCCGCTTGTGTCTTGAGCCTTATATAGAACATAAGTGTGAAAATACTGGCTGGTACCTTGTCAAACATCTCAAAGAGTTTAGCACTGGGCTGGTGGATGGTACAGATGATGGTTCTTCCTCCCAGAGCAAGAGACCTCAGCAGAGAAACCACCTGGAAACAGGACGCGCTGTCTAGACCGCTGACACACACGTGCAGACACAGAGTGTGAGTTCCGGGTAAAAACTACATTTAAGGGCATCCCTGGTTGTGCCATGCATCACACAGACCCAGCATCCACCACAACTAGTTCTGAGGCTTGAGTGCCTCTGGCAAGGCAGAAATATCCAGAAAACAAAAATCCACACATATGAAACTGAACCAAATGCATGAACTAAACAGCACCAGGGAACCATATATGTGGGTTTTCAGTTCTGGGGAAACATACCGAAAGAACCAAATGTAAATGGTCAACCACCCTGGTACGTATCGCTCCCCTGGCAAGGTGAGGATTCAATTGTGTTGTGTATTGTCAAGTTGTGTATGGTCAGGAACCTCTCTCCACATGTCCTGATTCCAGATGGCCTGACTCCATGGTGCCCTTTGTATGGGCATCAAGTACAAAGACCTCAGCAATGCCATGCCAGGGTCTCCAGCCTCTCAGTGCTCCTCAGGGTGGGGGTAGGTCTGTGAGCTGCATGGCACAGACCAGGTATGCCTGTGTTGCAAGTATAATATAATGATAATGCAATATGTCATGCTTATAACGAATGGTATGGGCTTTAATTATCCAGCTATTCAATGAAATACTGTTTCTTAAGAGTTTTTCAACCTAATCTCATTCCAAACATCTGCAGCTTATTAATAACCACTGACGATAGTCTCCAGTATTACAGTAATAATCTGTTCTTCATATCCAGCAGTACCTCGGTTCTCGTCCTTACTTCGTTCCAGAAGGTTTGTCAAGAACCAAAAACAACAAGCAAATATTTCCCATAAGGAATAATGTAAATGGAATGAATCGGTTCCAGATCCCCAGAAAATTCCCCTGTATAAGGCATTATATGCATTAATAGAGCTGTATTGTACAGGAGCTCCCTGATGTATGATGGGGATATGTTCAACCAATCCGTCATAAGATACATGTAACATGAACTGAGGAGTTTAATGAGTGTTTTCACACAAATTTTCAAACAAGTCCTAAAAGTAGATAAAGAGAACCCAGTTAAACAAATGAGACACAAATATTACACTTGGTCATTTATTTATTGGGGAAAATGATCAAATATTACATACTAGTGAGTGGCAAAAGAACCTCTAGGATTATTTTTTTTATTTGAAGGTGAAATTAGAGTCAGGTGTTTAAAGAAGAATAAAGTTCATGTTTTGGAATGGCCAAGTCAAAGTCCTGACCTTAATCCAATGGAAATGTTGTGGAAGGACCATTTCCATTTCCATTTTCACATTAGCGAGCAGCTAATGTGAGGAAACCCACCAACATCCCAGAGTTGAAGCTGTTCTGTATGGAGGAATGGGCTAAAATTCCTCCAAGCCGATATGCAGGACTGATCAACAGCTACAGGAAACGTCTAGTGTAATATATGTAATATTGGATCATAAATGACGAAGTATAATATTTTTGTCTCATTTGTTTAACTGGGTTCTCTTTATCTACTTTTAGGACTTGTGTGAAATCTGATCAAGTTTTAGGTCATATTTATGCAGAAATATAGAAAATTCCAAAGGGTTCACAAGCTTTCATGCACCACTGTAATAAAGTGTTGAAAAATCTCATGTAACTTAGTGAGTAATGGATTGAAAGGGAAAAAGGAAAACACTTACTCTATTGATGAACTCCAGGCACTAGTATAGCTGGTAAGCTAACTGAAGCCTGTGTTTCCTTTCTGTTGGCTCTTATAACTAAGCTTTTTAGGACCAATGGAGACTTATTTGCACCAAGAATACAGTACTTTAGATGTAAAAACAAAGAAAACCACGATAAACACAGCGGAGATCTTCACCTATTGTGAGAGCTATTGTGAGACTATATCCGTGAATCACTGTGTACTGAATCGAGTTTCGGCTGAAACAAGATCGTACAAGTTTAAGCAAGTGTGTCGAGTACCATCGAGGCAAATTTTTGTAATCAAAATGCATCGAGAATCGAATTTGACGAGTTTCAAGGTGGTCGAGAACCGAGGTACCGCTGTGCTTGACAGAGATTAGAGTGAAAAACCCTGAATTATTTCTTTAACAATCATATTAAGCACCTGGTTGGCTCGTCAAAGAACATGACAGGCGGGTTGTTGACCAGCTCCAGAGCGATAGCCAGTCGCTTGCGCTGACCTCCGGAGAGAGAGTGTGTGCGAGTGTGCGCGCACTCCTGCAGGCCTAGCGCTGTCAGGATCTCATTCGCCTGCCATTCACACACAGTCAAACGAAGTGTATGTGTGACAGTCACAGATGTCACAGTCAAGTGAAGCGTAGAAATAGCCAGAGAAAAAACAGAGATCGAGTCAAAAGCCTCAGCTGTCCAGCTTACTCACCAGTTCCTTCTTCACTTCCATATTCTCGTTCAGCTTAAGGTTGGCTGAAACCTGAAAGGCAACACACGGATCGTCATGAGGAAGCTGAACCTCGGAGCTGCATGGATAGCGAGAATGTGTGGTGTTGAGCCGAAATTCTCACCATCATGGCCTCTCGTGTGGTGAGGTGCGGAAGCAGCATGTCGTCCTGCATGATGTAACAGGACATCTTTCGGAAGGTGCGGAGGTCCCGCGGGCGTCCGTTTACCAGGATCTGACCCTCCATGCCTGTCTCTCTGAAAGGGAGAGAGAATTTTAGAGAGATGAGGAAGGACCGGTGATATGATGACAACATGATAAGAAATCCTGGAGTTGAATCCAAATGGTGCGTTCCTAGAGACTCACAAGATCTAGAACTGTTAATCTGAAGTCTGGATTTCAAATCCTGCCTCTAAGCTGCCACCGTTGGGCGCTTGAACAAGACCCTTAACCTTTACTGCCCTTATCTGGCAGCTTCCTCCGGATGCCAAGTTGACTCTTCTGCAGTCTGAATTAGCTTGATCAGGAATGGTCTTTATGGACGGGTAGCATCCATGAAATGACTTTTTAATAAAGGTGAACAGGTTGTAAAGTCTAAAATATGCTCAAGCTCACAAAGATTGGAAGAAAGGTCACTGGAAAAGAGGATTATGCAGTGACGAATCCAAGTTTGAAATTTTTGGGTTCAATCAGTGACAATATGTTATATATGGTCATTATGCTATTGCTAAAACAGCAAATCTAATGGTGGCCTAACACTTTTGCACAGTACTCTATAAGGATAGATATTTTCTGTGGAGCAGTTTCATCATGATATACAGTAGGTGGCCATATTTCTCTGTTTAGATTAGGCCTTATCACAACAGAGGTGTCACTTTGAAAGAGAGAAATAATAAAGATACAAAAACGCACATGATGGGAAACAACGGCTGCTAAAATCAGGACAGGGAGCTAAAAGAGACGACAGAAGGAGAGGCCAGCTGTGTGCCGGACAGATAATGACTATTAAGCAGCTTAAAGGGTAGCTGGAATGAAGTGTACAGGTTCACGGGACCTCCGGGAAATATGACAAGGAATATGAATATGTATTCGAATGCATGATGTAATGCTAAAGCAAGTGAAAAGACACACAGTCAGTTCTGGCAAACCAACGCGTATTAATCCTATCTACAAATCACTCACCTGTAGCCTGCGAGGATATTCATGAGGGTGGACTTGCCAGCACCTGAAGGTCCCATGATCCCGATTAGCTCTCGGCTGCAAAACTTGCCAGACAGACATTTTAGAAGAGCCTTGCAACCTGTAACACATCAGTCAGATATCGGTGTGCTCATAATCGTTACTGAACTCCTCGGAGAATTATAAAAATAGACTCTCCAAATCCATTTTTCTCTGCTTTTAATGCAATATCAACACAACTTCTAATTGTACCTTAGCGTAAGGAGATCACATGCCCTAAACAGGAAAATATAGTGGCAGGTGGATGGGCACTGAGAACAGCCTTATAGCTACATCATCCTACATGGCTCATTTCTGACCCTTTTCCCTTCCACAGCAGACTGCTTACAGCTTGCTCTGCTCCTCCTATATAAACCCTCCTTCCTGTTCCCTTCCCTGTCTTGTCTCATTACGTCTCCTTGTTTCCTGGCTCCTTTACTCTGGCTACTGTTTCCAGGCTCCTGTTTCCAGGTTCCTGTACTCTGGCTCCTGTTTGCCGGCTCCTGTACTCTGGCTACTGTTTCCAGGCTTCTGTACCCTGGCTCCTGTTCTCCCTATGATCTTGTTATGACGTGTCTGCTCTTGTTCCTGTTTAAATGTATTGGTCCCTTTCTGGTGTGTTCTATGTTCCCTGTTAGCTTTGTGAGTGTCTTCGTTTTATATTAGCTCAGTTTATCTGTTAGGCTGTGTTAGCCTCTCTTTTTATATTAGCTCAGTCTCTTTGTTAGCCTACGTTATTAGGTTACCGTCTCTGTTTGTATTAGCTCTAACACAAGCTGCGAGTTTCTTTGTGAGCCTGCGTTATCATCTCTGTTTGTACTAGCTCAGACTCTATGTTAGACTCTAGACTCTGTGTTAGCGTCTCTATTTGCTATAGCTTAGTGTCTTTGTTAGAGTGTTAACATCTCTGTGTATTGGCTCATCTCTGTTTGTATGATCTCTGTCTCTCTGTTAGCCTTGTTAGCATCTCTGTTTTGTATAAACTCAGTCGCTGTGTTAGCCTAGCCACCTTGTCTATCTGTAATAAAGCACTTTGTGCCAGTCTCTGTCTCCCAGCTTTAGGAAAATGCAGTGCCATTGAAAAGTAGCACATGCACCAGAGTACCGGCGCATGGGTGGATATAATGAGACTTCAGGAATAGCCTCCTTTCAGAGCATCAGAGATCACCTGTATCATCGCCAGCAGGGACATACCCCTTAATTAGACCGGGCATGTGTGCCACATTTAAATCTCTTGTTGTAATACACGCTGCGAGAGGGCTGAGCCAGGAGCGTGGGTGAGACAGAGTGATTGAGCGAGAGACCCAGTCACATACACGCCTTCTAACATCCTGCGCCGGGCTCTGCATGCCGATGATTCAGCGGTACGATGCATCTTGCATACTGATCACCCACCCGTCGGTTCAGTGCCCTGCATTCTGATGAATCAAAATAATGTTCTAATTCAGGACCTGCTGATGTCACTCAGCACTGTCTGCCTGGCATCCAGCTGACAGTCCTAAAAGCATCATCTGCGTCTCTCACTCCGGCCCCTTTTCATTCATTTCACACTTGTTAGTTTATGTACACCTATGATGTGCTTATTAGTCATTTCATGAGCTTCACCAGATAGTACTAATGTGGTGGAACATCAGCCCAGCAGTGGCGCTGCAGCATGCGTTATGTTTGTATTAGTGTATGGACTAATAACTGTATATATAAACGTGAACCTGTATGGTACATACCTATTAAGGCACTTAGTGCTCTGCAAGGCCACGGGGATCAGAGGGGCATCAAAAGCTCGTAGCACATTGTCGTTCATACAGTTTCATGGCCTTTCAATATGCACAGTCCATTATATCCATTATATCCTTTGTAGTTATGCAATTACAGACTGTAGTCCATCTGCTTTCCACATACTCTGTTAGTTGCAGTGATGCCATGTGGTGGTGGGGTGTTAGTGTGTTGCGCTGGTAGGAGTGGATCAAACACAGCAGTGCTGCTGGAGTTTTAAACACCTCAGTGCCACTGCTGGACTGAAAGTAGTCCACCTCCTAAAAATGTCTACCTAACAGCATCCTGTGAGCATTAGGATGACAAACACAAACTGTGCGGCAACAGATGAGCTCTGACTTCTACATCTACAAGGCAGAGTGGATACAATGTTCAAAAACTCCAGCAGCACTGCTGTGTCTGATGATCCACCACCCAAACAGGAGCTGATCTGTGGTGCTCCTGACCATTAAAGAACAGGGTGAAAGGAGGCTAGCAAAGTAAAGAGAAAGAGAAACACAGACTACTTAAAATATGATATCGCTGTGTCCTGTACATGCCCATTTATGACCACGCTAAGGAAACATAACAAACTGCACTGGTTATCAGTGGCTTATCAATATTATGCAGATCCTTGATGATCGCCACACCTTAATATACTTACTGCTATATATAGCTAGGTTTAAGAGGCATGCTGCTGAAAACAACTGGGTTAAGGCCCGCTCTGGACTCATAACGTGAAGGTCAGGTGGTGCGGTTGCAATCTGACCTTCATACTGGGCAGCAGCAGTACGGGTGGGTGTTGGTGGCAGAGGATCACATTGCAGTGGCAACAGAAATGGGCAACAGACACCTATGGGCGTGAGCATTGGGTAGCGACCAAAGCAATTTGGTCATGGGGGTACAAGGGACAGAAATTAGCTTCCTACAGTTGTGGTCAACAGTTGCTGGCCTTGATTTTTTAGTATAACAAAAGTTAACATGTTAGCATCCCTGTTTGGATTAGCTCAGTCTCTGTGTTAGCCCGTGTTGGCATGTCTGTTTGTATTAGCTCAGTCGCCCTGTTATCATCTGCTTGGAGTAGCTCAGTCTCTGTGTTAGCACCTCTATTTGGATTAGTTCAGTCTCTGTTAGAATGTGTTAGCATCTCTGTTTGTATTGGCTCTGTCTCTGTTAGCATGTGTAAGCATCTCTGCTTGTATTAACTCAGTCTCTCTGTTAGGCTGTGTTAGCATCTATATTTATATTGGTTCAGTCTCTTTGTTAGCCTCGTTAGCATCTCTGTTTGTATAAGCCCTGTTTTTGTGTTTGCCTGTGTTGGCATGTCTGTTTGTATTAGCTCAGTCTCCCTGTTAGCCTTGTTAGCACCTGCTTGTATTAACTCAGTCTCTGTCAGCCTTGTTAGCATCTGTTAGTAGTAGCCCAGTCTCTCTCTTAGCCTTGTTAGCATCTGGTTGTAGTAGCCCAGTCTCTCTGTTAGGCTGTGTTAGCATCTATGTTTTTGTATTGGCCCTGTCTCTGATCTGGTCAGCTCTTGGTAGAGCTCTTCCAGTCATGTACCTCTGGACATACACCACTGGGCAGACCCATGACCTTCTGAAGGAATTCGCTTAAATTGGCTTGGGAACATCTGGATCCCAAAACTGGAGCTGGAATGTGTGGCCAGGGACAGTCTAGCCTGGGCCAGCGACACCCTGTTGCTGCCCCTTACCCTTACCATGGAAACAGAACTGATTCCCTCTTTCAGGGTTATGGTCATATCCTTTTTCTAATAATGGAGAAGTAATTAAACAGCTTTGTCTTCTCCATACTGTACAGCTGCAGTTTGAAAGTGTAAATATCCTTGTCATGTCCGAATAGCTCCATTAGTCTTTAACTGTATGTCTGAGTAATAAGATATGATGAATACAGATAATTACACAGAGCTACTGAGCGTAATGATTACACTGAATCAATTTTGAGTGGAGGAAGTGATGTCACTAAATTAAATCGCACACTTAAGTATAAGCAGCTGCCGAACAATGCGGCGGTTCCAAGTGCGCGTGTGCATTCCGCACCAGCAGCCAGTGCATGGCTCCAGAAATGCTAACGACGCCCCTAGGACGTTTATGATTTTCAACAACATGGCAACCACGCAATAGCAAGGTAGACAGTACCGGAGAGAGAGGGAAAGATGGAGGAAGCCAGAAAGCTAATAAAATGCATCAGTCACAAGAGGGAGGCAGAAAGAAGATCAGTCGATCAGGGTGGAAGGTGAGGAGATTGGATGTGAAGACAAAGAGGCAGCCTGACATTTACAGCAGGATGAAGGAAGGAGCTGGATCTTCCAAACCACTACCTGTCAACTGAATGGACACTAGTAGCTTTCCAGCATAATCTACTGCATGTGTGCTAAAAACAGGCAATTGTTTTAATATTTGGAAACCTATTTACTGGACCTACACTTTAGACAATACGTTTGGGGTAGCCAGCAGGTAGTACTGGTGCCACTCATCTCTTAATAAACTGTTTGTGGAACATAAGACTAATGTAGAGAATCTAGTTTTTAAATTTTTATTGACTTTTCTGTCAAGCTCCTGTCCACACTCTAGTCCAGTACATGCATCAAATATATGATACGCCTGAACTGTCCTCCCACTTCTTGTTCGCATTCTCTTCAAGTTTTAAAGGTGTTTTATTTGACTGAACCCGAGTAAGATATGAAAAGTATGTCAGATGCCAACATATGAACAGATATTTTTCCTCTTGATAGTTTCCATCTATTTTACCACAGAAGTTAATGGGCTCAATGAAGGTCTATCAATCAATTAAAAATTCTACAGTATTCCTTAGACATGGATTTTCTGAAATGGTTCCTATTGGAGTTTTCCCATCTTGTCTCAATAAACCTCTAGACACCGCTAAAACCTGAGCTTTCACATTTGTCTAACACAAATAAAACGTTAATGTGGATGATGTCTGAACAACAGTAACCACCAATTTATTCACAGAATCACTAGTAAAGTTTAATCTCCTGAATTAAACTCCGTGATTTCAATTCTATTGAACAAACCGTTGGCAAGACGGCGTACTTTCTCTGAGGAGCAAACGCTAATGGCACTGTCTCAAATTACTTCCTCCGCCCTATGTAGTGCACTATGTAATGGCAGGACCTCCACCCAAATACTAATTTATATTTACACATATATCCAGAAACAGTTTAGATACCTCCTTATATAATATTCAATGGCTGTTAATTAAAATGTTTGTTATTTTCTTAGTAGTGCTACAAGTAGGGAATACGCGTGATTTGAGACAGGACCGTCAGACTGAACGAACCAGCTAACTCTGAGCGTACCATTTCTGTAGTTTTTCTCAGTCCGACAGCCAAACAAGTGGTGCAGTTTCATGCATTTCTCTGCATCTTGTTGGAGTACCTTATTTTATTATTCTTGTTTTATAAGCCTTCACATGGTTTGAATGTGGCAGCTGCTCTCCCGTCTTTCCGGTACCGGTACCGGTACCGGTCCGTTCAGGCCCACTTTCGATCCTGCTCCCACTTCCCAACAGCACAAGAGTGGTTCAGTTGGCCCTAGGTGTCAGTGAGGGATGTGAGATGCCCTGTGATGGATTGGTGCTCTATCCTGGGTGTCTTTCGTCCTTGTGCCAGCCTCCAAGGAGAATGTGCCATGGCTACAAGCCACATAAATAGAAAAGAATGTCTGTGTAGTATTGTTATAAATAGTTTTAAGCACACAAAATGTCCTACATGTGTCAGCATTGGCCTAGGGGCAGCCATCCCTGGCATATTGCTGCTGGACCATAGACAAGCATGTGTGTGTGAGACTCGTGGGTTAGGTTTTCGACAATTAAATTAGAGCAATACAAATCAATTCCGTTCTAGTGCTAGTTTCTAGTCAGTAATAATAAAAGAAGATGACTAATACAGAGCAGTGCCGTGGAAGACAAACCCCTTCTTCCCCCCCGCCTCCCCCCTTTCCACCCCCCCTCCGCTCCCCATCCCCACCCCATCCTTATCCCTCACCTCCCCCTCATTCTCCTTAACCTCCCCCCCCCCTTCCTCCCCCCTTGCCCCCCCATTGAATCAGAAGTATACAGCATGTGCTGTGCTCACTAAGCAGATCACTAATGGACCGGCTTAATTCAAAAGGCTTAGTTAAGCTCAGCAGACAGCTCAGCATTGTGGTTTTGGGTACGAGACTGTGAATTATGGTCTACTCAAGCTGTGCAGCTGTGCAGAGCATACACAGACTCTTGGGACAGTCATGTTTGTATTCAGAGTTGAGTTTTTTACCTTCTGCTCGTGAGGAGTTCATACCAAAACTTGCACACGTCATTAGGTTCAGCTGCAGAGTGGCCAAATGGTCTTAAACGCTGCTCGGACAGTTTAGATGTGGTTTGGCTGTGGAGTACTGATGTGTGCTCATAGTTTTAATGGTGTGTTTCTGCATTATTCAGAGTTTGAACTTAATGCTTTGACCAGCAATATTTGTAGTCACGCACTCATTATGGAATACACGAAATGACAGAACCACGGCGGCATACAATTTAAAGTCATTCAGCATTTTTAATTCCACCTCTTCCGGGTCGCAGGAGGTGAGGTGTCCACAGCTTATCCCAGAATTAATTCGCTGGTCAGTGTTTATTTTCAGGGGTCTGTGTTGCAGCACAGGGGGATGACCCACCCCACTCACTGGCCACTTTATTAGGTACACCTCCTTATTCGTACACATTGTCCATTTTATCAGTATCAACACACACACTAACACATCACTGCAGTGTTGAGAATGATCCACTGCCCAAATAGTACCTGCTCTGTGGGGGTCCTGACCATTATGGAACAAGAGTAAAAGAGTAAAATAGACAATGTATGTAGAGAAACAGATGGCCCGCAGCTTCTATATGGTAAGTGGAACCCATAAAATGGACAATGTGTGTAGGAGCACCTAATAAAGTGGCCAGTACATGTCATGTACATGTACTTATTTCCTGGGAGGTCCTTGTCCATAAAACTCCACAGGCTTTTGAAGCAAAACTTGCAAACAAACTGCATGTGTTCGCATGTTACTGGTGCAGGCAAGGGTGGCACGATTTATTGGATACTGTGATAGAAGAAACCCCTTAAAAACAAATTTAAAGGATTTACACAAAAGACACATTGCAAGGATTCTGATGGTATGTTCATTGAATCATTCATTTTAATATATTTATCCACCCACTGAATCCTGATATGTTTAATTGCAGCCTCAAGGTAAAAGAAAACTCAAAGGGAGAACAAAACAGAATAGTTTGCAAGGAGCTGGATAATAAATCACTGATATCGATTCTAGTAGGTAGGTAGAAAGTGCAAACTGGTTTCTTAAAGAGCAAAAGCACCATAAACAACTCAGTGGGTAGAATAAGTATTTTTGTGAATGTGTCTGTAAGGCTAGCACAAAATGAGCTTACAGTAGTATTAGTTGGAAATAAAACCCCAGGAGAACTGAAACTAAACCAGAACACTAAACAAAAGAGCAAACACTGCAGAATCATACACAGAACAGCACTGTACAATAAGTCCACCGCTGACTTTCCCCTCTGTGCGACAGCTCTTACTAGGTTTTGGCTCATTTAATGAAGGCCACCATACAGAAACACTGTCGTATCATTTTCTCTTAAAGCCAAATAAATCAGGGGAAACTCTGTGACTCTTAAGCCAGATATTCTGAAACGTATTCAGGGGATTAAGGCTTCATTGTGGCTTAGCTTCAAAAAGTATTAGTGAAAACTAAGCAGGATAAACACAATTTACATATAATAAAATATACTCGATTTCAAGGCAGCAGACTTGCTAGGACATCAACTAATAACCATCTTTACCTTCAACTCAAACATAATACTCAGAGTAGCTGAACATTAGCTCTGTAGCTAGCAAAACTAGTCAACTCATGACTCATCATACTTAACATAGAATTTAATAAGCTGTATACAGAGCCAGGGCTTCCAGAGAGTAATGTTTTACCCTAAGCGCACTGTACTTTTTAATAGTAACTCAAGCAATGTGAGGAGAAACTTGATTCATAAAAATTCATGCAAGACAAGTAGTTTAGCGAGTATGCTTAGCATTATCTCCTATTTGTTTCAGTGGGGTTTGCCCACTGTTGCCTTATCCCCTGTAATTCTGTGTCTTTGCCACATCAGCTTTAGCTCATAGGGGTTTTAGTTCCTGGACACATCATTTGAGACAAATGGCATATGACTCATACTGCTAAAATTGTTAGCTAATGCCAGTTGCTTTATGTGCCACTCTAAAATAAATGATCTCATGAAAAACTGTCCTTTAGACGATTTTCAGTGTAAGTTCTGTGTAGGGGGAAATATGCTTTTACCACATGACTATTTGACTGCTAGGCTAGAATGGGTATAAACAACCAGACAAATCATGATGCTCCTTCTCTTTTAAAACTTGGGATTTCTGTTTTCAAGTGTTTGTTTTCATTAGGGTGACCAAACGTCCCATTTCCCCAGGACAATCCCGTATTTCAGTCCATGTCTAACCATAAAATGGCCAATCAAGTTAGTTGATTTTGTACATGACTATAACGCAATTATCAGCCGCCCTTCATCGACGTGACTTGATGCCCTCACTCAATATGGCCGATGTACCGCTGAAGTAAACGAAGTACGTTTAACAACCAGCGTCAAATAGAATATACATTTCTGAGAAAACTCGCGCTGGGAGGGGTTTGCCAGATATGTGGAGCTAAGCTTATTTCACACGGAGGTCACAACAATTCTCAACATACTCAAACGAAAAAGCACAAAGAAGCCTCTACGGAAGCAACGTTACCTTAGATTTCCATTTCTCATTTCAATTACAGATTAAGTGCTTTATACACTATACCCGCAATACCTCTCCTCCTCCAGCAGGGGCCCTCGTGAATGGTATAGGAGAGCTCGGTGAACTCCAGGTCCACGGCTGAGCGACGGGGCAGATGAGAGAACCTCTGCGCCTCTGTGATGTGGTTCTCCACCTTCTTCAGGTGCGTCAGCAGGGCTGCATCTGGAGGGGCTCCAACCGTTCGCTTGGTCTCTTCCATGGGGATGGAAACGGACCCTTGCTCCAGCGACCTCTCAGCCATACCGAGAGCCTGAAAAAGATCGGGGTCATTACGTTTTGAACTGACTCATGAAGTTGTAGATGAAATGTATAAGTACTGAGTGTCTTCACCCAGACCACACCCACTGGTTATTGTTAATGCCTGTGATCTGTGGTTGCAGTTGCCTAGTCACAGTTCTCAGATTCTTCAGTTCTTTATTTTAGTTTCCCAGTTCTAGTGTATTACATCCTACACATTTCTGTTTCAAGCAGCCTTCATCAATATCTGAATACAATTCACCGCAATTCCAAATAATACAATATGCAGATACGTCCAGTCCACCTCTGGTTTAGTGTTCACACTTAATTAAAATGTTCCCTGAATAAACAAATCTCAGCCACCAATTATTTGAAACACATTTGCATAAACACACAGTCACACATCCGACACACATTACCGATGATTAATGAGTTATTCACGAATCCACAGTTCATGTACTTGTCCAAGAACGCACAGGTATACAGCTGTGAAATCATTAGTGATCAAAGAAAAAGCGAAAAGGAACAGAGAGATAAGAGAATGGTCTAGCGAGACCAGGAATTTTTCATTAACTTGGATGAACCAGGAACCTGCTACAGTTTAAGTGAACATCTTGACAAAATTCAATTACTGCCACGATTCTCCTCAATAAAAAGCTCTCAAGGCTGGGAGAAAATTGCTTGATTGAGGCTTTGAATATCTTTTCTCGTTGCTCTTGGATTTGCAGCCGTTCCATTAATGCCACTTTCTCTGTACACAAAGACATTATAATGGCATTCAGAGTAGTGAGATTTGGGAACAGAAGTGGTGTTTGTGTGAGGTGAGAATGAAAATGAAGTATAAGAGACACAATCCTTTCATATGAGGATGCATAGGACATTGTTAATGTCACAACAGTACCAGTTACGTGGCCAGTTAACGTGACACACTTTATCCGCACGATGTCAGTGGATCGCATTGGAAAAATTCATCCAGTCTGATCAGATACCTCTCAAGAATGCTAATAATTAACTGATTAACAATTAACCAACCACTGACTCACTGTCTGATCGACGCCATAGGCTTATAAAGTAATTCAAATTTATTTCTAGAGCTATCGGTTGACATTTGAATTGAGAGCAGAGCTAATACTGCTAGTGCAAACATCATACATCAGCTCCAGAAAGATGAAACTAAGTGCTGTGCCAAATTTAAACTCCCCAATTCAGCAGAATCCAAACCACCACCAGCACCTCAGTAAATGCACAGCAGATATGTACAGCCCCTTTTCTAATATGGATCAAAACACATACACTTCTGGATGTATTGATACTAAAATTATCAACGACAATCGATTAAGATTTTTAACACAATGACACAACGTTAATCATGACCTCTGCCAGCCAAGCCTTAAGACATAGGGTTTTTTAATGCTAACGTGTTTACATAACAATGTTAGCCCAGTTTTTGGTGTCTTGATGAACACCATCTACTGAGCTAATATTTGTGCATGTGTAATTCGTACCCTTATGTGCACATTCTGAACTGAATTAACAACTAAACAAACTAAATTCATGGCACTTAGGATAACGTAGGCTAACAGTGGCTAATAACCTGCTATGCTATGTGTGTGCCTTCCTCATTTTCTAAAGTATAAAGACATTTTGACATTAAATACAATGATTTGTTTGATATTTTTATAGATAACTGTAGTCTTTTAGATTAGTTAGTTGGGTTAGTTAAACGAATTAAGCAAAATTTGTCTTTTGCCAATACACAGTATTCAATCTGTGCAACTGTAATATTAGAGACACAGTGAGTCTCCATATTAGTCTTTGTTTTATTTTTGTCATACCTTAAGTCTTTTGTTCTCACATAGTCTAGTTGAGGTCTGGATCATGAATATTCTGTCTTAGAAAGCACAAGGTTGTGAGTTCAAATCCCAGTTCTGTTAAGCTCTTGATTTCTTACTGTTCCAACCTTGACCCTTATCCTCTGTGCAAAAGTCTTAGGCCACCATTAGATCAGATATACCATTGGTCATGCAAGGTTATAATGACCATATATAATTATGTCAGTCTCTTTATTCATCTAATGGTAGCCTAAGACATATGCACAGTGCTGTAAATAAAGTATGTAAGGTGGTCAATGTGATTGATTGAGCGTACAATGATGCCTTGTAGGCCACTGACTGCATCCAACCTGACCTTGACACAGTAAGATCTAGTAAGTAAAAGTTTTATTCTCTGATCCAACAACCTCCATCAAAAAACTTTCATCAAATCAAATGGGTGCTATTATTATAACAACTTGCCAGTAAATGGATTTTTATTCAGCTCTCATTTATAAGTCCTTCAATGCCAGTACATACTGTATAACCTATGCAATCTGCCATACTGAATATGGACACAGGTAAGGGCTGGACAGCACTGCTGTAACAAACCTGGTCTGTTTGTGAACCACTGACCCAGCCACTGTGACCCGAGTAACCCCGAGACTCGGAAGCCTCCTGGTGAGGCGGAATTCAAGAACAGACATGACAAGAACCAAACCCTGGCACAGACAGGGTATCAACAACCTGTGGACAGTGACAGAACCAGGACCTCACCAGGCCAAAACCATGAAATCCAACTCAAAAATCGCCTCGCCAGAAGTGGGATATGTACCAGGGTGGACCACCACTGAGCCACACTGGTTTTGAGCTGTGAGATATCCCTACGCTGTCTCTGCAGGATGCAAGGTATCTGTTCACTGAGGTAAGTCCTGTTCCACCAGATCCCAGTTTGGACCATTTTTCTTCTGTTTGTGTTCCTCCTCACCAGAAGGCTTTTTCGCCACACAAACCAGGGACCTCGACGTCTGCACATAACAGGGATCTTGGCTTGATAAAAAAGGTCGCTGGTGTTGCCGCCTCCAGCTACAACTGTCGAGCGGTAGATAATGCTTTTCTGCTCAGTGTCTGCTGGGGTAAAAAAAACATGTTTACGTTGTAGAGTCCTTTGCCTCTAAGGTCCCTTTCTCATGGCTGTCACATGTAAACAAGCAAAAGCCCCGTCCACTACAGCGAAGGGAGAATGATCTAGAAATGCCAAATCTCTAATGGTGGCCATTTCTTACTCTCCCATGGTACATACTACTGCATCATACCGCCCAGCACAACCTTGATGGTTGAAATCTGTATGCCGTTACAGATTTGACTTCACCAATTACACCGGTATCGCAAAAATTAATTGAGCTCCCAAAATGTATTCTTATCTCGGGAAGAAATTAATGAGAAGACTTTGTAATTAATGAAAGTGTAATAGCTCTGATTGAGCTTTGTTAGCCAGTTCATTTTAAAAGCACATCGTTTTGTATGGAGAAATTGTGGACATGGAGCTATTGCAGGAGGCACAGCAAGGCAGATGAATAAGGCATGTTTAAGATGCCTTATTATAAATAACCACCTTGTCACCTTAGAAACTCCATAGTTTTGCCATTCAAATGCCACAACATTCCTTATGATTTTAAGGGAATACGTATTTTAAGATCTCCTGTGTCCAGTCAAAGTGTATTCTATGGTTTAGGAGTGATTATGTTTTGTAGTTCTTAACACGGATCCCCAAAGTGAAAGTGTCCTTCTGTGTTGCTGAGACATGATGGTGTCCATGCCTGCATGTGGGAATGATGGGAATAGTGCTGAGTCAGAATGAATGCCCTCCTTCCACACACACACACACACATGAACAGAAAGCTGTACGAATATGCCCAAACATTTCCCCCTGTTACTAAACATTGGTCGGTTGCCCTTAAATGGAGCATCCACACTAACAGTCATTGCATCCGTATCCAATCTGAAGATCTGACCGCATATTCCATCTCAGGATGAAAGGAAAACAAGAGTAGCTAGTAGGCAGCAGAGATGAAAACACTATTGACTGCACTAGAGAGGCCAGAGCATCAAATGTGTTATAGTGTTATGCATCAATAGCAATGCACTTAGGCTGGGCTTTCGGCACTAGCAAACCCAGTTTGTATTGCTATGCTAGCCCCTCGTATTCTCTTTCACCGTCCAGCAAGCTCATTGTGTCATTAAATAAGTGATTATCCAGACTTCACTCCATCACGGAAACATGGAGCCTCATTCACAGCATTAGGAAATAATTAAAAGACAGTAGAACTATTGAGATGGGTGACAACAAATTAAGGGAAATAACCTGATTAAGTGAGGCTATTATACATTTCTGCTGGGATAAACTGGTCCGAGTTTGGGGGGATGGATTTCTGTATCCATTGGCATTCTAAGAAATCACCTGATCACTATAATGGATCATGATGCAATGTCTCTTGCAGGACGACAAGGAGGAGATATCACTGAAGCGTTTAAGCAATAGAACACGAGAGGGTGTGTGTTATTGTGAGTAATATCATGATTTGGTCACATGCACAAACCAAAGCCGAGTGCCATAGATAATCACAGCCGTGATGTTTTCCGGGATAACACACAACCTCGAGTGTTCTATTGCTTTTATAAAGCAGTTTTTATTACAACAAAATAAAGAAACAAAATCAATCAAAGAAGCCCTGAATTTCATACTGAATGTGCTTTAATACTAACCATCTTCCACCAAAAAGTAGGTAGTTGTAACAATTCCATACCCTGCCTTAACACAGTAAAGTGTTAAGGTGTAAATGGTTTATATAACACTAGCAAGTAACAATAGTTTTAAAAACAAATTGCAAATTAGCAAATGTGAAAGGAAAAAAGATTAAAACTTACAATAAAATTCACCAGTTCATTAAGAGTTGGAAGACGATGGAAATTATTAGGGTTATTCCATTATTTGAATGAATCATATGTTTGTGTGCATAAAGCATGTCGTTACTTGGCAACAGGTCAGCAGAGTGATTATGTTTTGGTGTGCAAAAGCCATGCTGTTATCAGGAACATCTCCACAGTGAAAACTCTTCTCAACCAATCAGATTGTAAGGTCAGAACTAACTGTTTGTGTGGTGAAAATCATTGTTTGCCATAGCAGTTGCAAGACCTTAGCCCAAATGAGAGAAGCACTATAATCAAAACGGCAGTTGAGTTTCAAAGAGTTGTAGAATCTATGACGAGGCCATTCTGGTGGCTCATGTTACCCAAGATCTTACTAAGACATTTGATGTTTTCCTGTGTCACTCATCGGGATTGGATGATAATAACGGTTTCTGATGTATCCTGACTACAGAGCAAACAAACACATTCTCACTTTGACTGCATGATTTGGGAAATGTGTGAAAATGATCACTGTGTGGTGTCATGATTCCCACTTCCTCCTCTAGTTCTGATCATCCTGCAGACTCCGATTCCCATGATGCACTATAATCATACAACAAGGTCATGTGTCCCCTCTCCTCCAATCATGAACTGTTTACTTGGTCAGCTTCACCTGAATACAGTGGAAGCTCAGAATTTGAAGACTTCTTTGTTACACCAATTCAGAATTTCACACTTTCAGCATAATCAATTAACCTAAAACATGTCTTGGGCGGCACAGTGACTGGGTCTGTAGCACCGCTAGGGTTCTGGGTTCAATCCCAGGGCTGTGGGAGGAAGCCGGAGCACCTGGAGTAAACCCAGACAGACACTGGGAGGACATGCAGATTCCACACAAGAATGACCTTCTTGCTGTGAGACCTCACAGTGCAACCCACCGAGCCAAGGTGCCACGCAGGTCATGTTTTGATATCATGAAATAAGAGAGCCAATCATGTTCCAGTAGACAAACTTGCTTTTTTTGTCAATAACATTTCCTTTCCTTCCACATTTTAACGCCGCTATTTAAAGTTAAGGTCACGACAAGTCCGGCGTACATCTTGGAGAACACACAGGGGCGCATAAGCGCGTGATGCCAGTTCATCGCAGAAATTGCCTTATCGACATGTACATATTTATCACGTCAAACAAGCTATGGTCAACCAGGGAGAGGGCACCAGTCCATCACAGGGCACACGCGCACAATTACACACTCACTTTCTCAGACTGGGGCACTTTAGAAATGCTGATGTCGTGGGAACGTGGGAGTGGGAATGTATCCTGGTCAGATTTCATCAGGAATTTGGAAACCATTCCTGAACTCACAGGATGCAGGTGAACATACATCACTCTGGGCAATGCTTGATCCAGATTGGGCATCACAGAGACACATAATTGGATATGCCTAAAATACAATTATGTGTCTCTGTGATGCCCAATCTGGCTGGAAGGCACGAGACTGGGACCTGGGTCAGCACAGTGGTGAAATGTCACTGCACCAACCGAGCACCTACTTGAAACATTAATTAATTTATTTCCCTATATGCTTAACCCTGGTCAGGGTCACGGGAAAGCCAGTGTGTAGCTGGCGACACAGGGTGCAAGGCCTAGGCAGGGCGCCAGTCCATCGTAGGGAACATGTACTCACACACTATGGGCACCAGTTAAACCCCAATTAACACGTCTGTCTATGAAATGTGAGAGGAAACTGGACATGCAAACTCCACACAGGCAGAGTCCAAGGTTGGCATCGAACCGGGGACGCTTTAGCTGTGAGGCGACCGCACTAACCACCACGCCAGTGCCACCCCACCTACTCAAAACACTTATCTGTTAAAAAGCCATCAGGGAAATAAAACCCTCGCTTTCACTAAATCATTTCTTATCTTTTTTCAAAGACAAATATTATCATCATAAAAATCATTTGATCATTAATTCCTTCACTTTCTTATCCGCTTGATCCTGGACAGGCTCACGGGAGGAGCTGGTGCGGCATAGGAGGCAGGAACAACCCAAGACAGGGCGCAAATCCGTCATCGGGCACCACACCACACACACCACACACACACAGTAGGGGCACTTTGTTAGAGACACCAATTAACCTAATGTGCATGTCTGGAGGTTGGTTGGGAGGAAACCAGAGTAATTATGAGTAAACAAACGTGGACGCGGGGAGGACATGCAAACTCCACACAGACGGAGTCTCAGGTTGGGACCAACCCGGGGATGCTGGAGTATACACTTAATCCATTAAAAGCCTTCCGGAAAAAGCCTTCCGGAGTAAAATCCTCACTCTGAGATCTTTCACATTCATTTTAGAAATGAGAAAATTGCATGTCAAAGACCCATATACTATAACATCATAAAATAAGACAGCCAATCACATTCCAGTAAGCAATTAAAAATGTTAAACCACACCCGAAATGTTTACCAGAAAAACCCATTGCACACAATGAACATCGAACACCTACATTCATTCAAACCTGGATTACTTCATTAAGGCAACAATGACATATCCTTATTATTACTCTATAATTAAAAACAAAATCAAAAGACTTAATAATTGAAGGATTAAATCCTCACTTCTGGCTGAATTGTTCACTCAACTCCTGTGGAACAAAAGCATGAGAAGGGCGGCTCGGTTTTTGGCAGGTTAAGCCAAGTGACACTTCACCCAAAAGCTTACAATAGAAAACTGCTTGACCTCTTAATGTTTTAAGTCCAATAGCAGGGTACCAATCTCTATGCGAAGCACAAAGAGTAAATCCAGCCTGTCTGGATACAGCTTGCAGAGTGCTGCAATAGAATTCCAGCTGAGCTGTACCTACTTAATTTTCCTTCAAGATTCATGGGGCGGTGTGCGTTTCTGAAAACCTCATTCTCTCAGGTGACGACGGGAGGGAAGACCAGAGCAGGGGTGTCTATCGATTGCCATTATTGGCCTTCCATTCCAACCAAGCCACGCTATCAGAAACTGCAGGTAGGCATGTGCAGAAAGGCTGGGACCGATTGAAACAGCAGTGGTATTTGTGCATTCAGATGCTGCTGTTGAGAACGAGGGTCAGTGATGAAGATGGTGGCATTTAGAGATTTTCGGTGATGTGGACAGTTGAGAAACAGTCAGACTTCGGGATACTGAACTGGCCCGTGTAACCTGTGATGTGATGAGCAGCCTATCCTTAGCGAAGGTCTTCCTGAAAATGAAACCGCGCTCAAAACTGATGCATGCGAACAAGTAAGGTCAGATACAGAGCGGAGCAAGTGTCTCCTGTATGATCAAAACCATCAGATTAAAACGGACTCAGAATTGTAACGGAATCTAATTGTAAGAGTCACACCTCTAGGTGATAACCGAGCCCGGGGAATGTGGGGAAAAACAACGTCTTATTAAAATACCTCCACATACAGACATGCAAACTCAGCACCAAATACATAGTGGAGCAACTTACTTTATAGACAAATCGAGAAGAAGTGACACGTCTCCAGCTGGCCGATGCTCTTATTTATGTAGCTAGATATCCAGTCCGTTCTCTCGTGCCTGAATGCATCACACCGGATTCAGCATCTGCACAGCGAGAGACGACGGAGACTCTTGTGCCCTCCACGAATCAGCTACATTCATTACAGCCAGGGGAAAAAAAGCATGGTGCATCCTCCACCAACAGCGGATGGCACAAGTTATTCCAATCAGCTGACGAGCCTCATTTCCATCCGGCTTCAGCAAGGCGCGTTCGCATCTGTCGGCGGCATCAGCAACCGAGCCCAGATCCGTAACGCAGCAGTGGCGTCCGCTCAGATCAGCGCGCATCACTCCACATGCTGCAGATCCAGCTGCGCAGCCTTGATTACAGTCTGGTTTGCACAGGATGACACCAGCTCGAGCTCTGGCCTGGATGAAGAGAATTAGATAGAGAGGAAGAGGCAGGAAGCGATCCTGGTTGGGTGGGGTTGGGGTGGCTGCTCTCGGAGCCAGCCTACAGTCATCTCTGCAGAACACTCAGGGACGGATTGGCACTGGGCCATCATACAGTCACGGGACAGGTGGGCATCTTGAGTTTCCCCTGGTCCAGGATTAAAGCTTTTCACGGCGCTTAGACCCTTAGTCTTCTACTGTGCCACAACATTTTCACCGGTTGTTTACGCACGATATGTGACCCTGATGAAGGATCGGTGGGACGTGTGATCAGTGTATGGATCTATCCAAACGTTTTCTTGTTTTAAAGAAAATATCTTTAAGGCTCTTGAAGACACGGGGCTCCTGCTTTGTGTGGATGCAAACAGATACATAAGGAAAGTGAAACAGACAACACATTGCTAAATGAATAGACTACACTTACACTTACACTTAGTATAATAAAGAGGAAAAATCTTAGGTACTACGTGGAAGCAAGCTATATTTTACTCTGCATAGATATTGTATGAAAAGGGCGAAAAAAACTAACGATTTACATTCAAAAGAAAGATGTACATTATTAGGAGAATTATACTACTACTGGGTAGTGCATTCACCTCACATCTCCGACTTCTGACTTTGCTCCTGGCCCTGGACTCCGCCTTCTTGGAGTTTGCATGTCCTCCCTGTGTCTGCGTGGGTTTACTCCCGGTACTCAAGTTTCCTTCCACATTCAAAGACGTGCATTAGGTGAGCCGGTCACTCTAAACTGGCCCATGATTAGTGTGTTGATATAACCTTGTGTCTGAATAGCCATCGTTGCTGATGCGAGGTTAACTCAAATGAATAAACACACAAACTACTACTGCCTAGGGCAAAAGCAGCGAGCTCAGGTTTGACCCCATTCTGATGGTTGTTTAACGTTAGCTGAAACTGCTGGCCCACATGATTTCAGGTATTGCACTGCTGCCACACGATTGGCTGATTAGATAACTGCATAAAGGTGTAGGTGTACAGGTGCTTGTAAATGTACAGACACTTACCAAACCAATTAAGCACATACCTACTGGGAGCACAGGGTGCAAGGTGGGAACCAACCCCAGAGCGGTTGCCAACCCATCACAGGGCACATGCACACACACAATCACTCAGTCGCTTGCACTGGGACACTTTAGAGACACCAGTTGACCTAAAATCAGAGGTACAGTACAGTGTATATAGAGTACATGTTTAAGTATCCTATAGAACTGTAAGGAAAATATAACAATGGGAATGTTTAAGTCTTTAGCACACCAGTGTAGACTGATTCTATGCATTCTATATTGTATTCTATAGAATAAATGCTCAAGCATACAAATAACACAAAGAAAGCATGATTATATTCATTTCTAACAAAAAAAATACTGATGTTTTAACTGAGGAAAGTCCAGAAAACATTATTTCAGTCACAGCTTTCATGCGTCTTGTACTTTTCCTCTATAAATAAGACTTGGTACGAATGATCAACACCATTAAGCAGAAGGAGGTGTGTCTGTGTTGGAATTCATCAGATACTGGAAGAGAATTGCTGCCATACACGTAGATATGCTGTGGTGGTCTCTTCATGTTGCCCACGCTGTATCTCTTTGTACAGTCAATTCTTGAGTGAGAACGATCTAAATATCAGGCTAAAGATACAAGTAAAGACAGGGAAAGAGACTTCACATAAGGAATAAGGAAAAATGTATGGAGCTATAGGATATGCCCATGTAAATACATACAGAATTAGGCTGAAGGTAATATATAAACAAATAAAACAATCGTAAGTTATACTAAAGAGCATTTTTTCATCTGTAACAATGTAGCAATGCAAATAGCATAACGAAATGCAAGCACAACAATACAGAGTGTATTATAGTTCAGCATCTGCCACGCACTGACGTATAAGCTACAGCCTGTGCCTTTAAAGCGCGCGGGTGCGCATGCGCCGGTGCTGATGCTGCAGTGCTGGGGTTATTTTCGGTGAAAAAGCGGGGTTACTCGCGTTCAAACGACGCCCTACATCGTCCGTGCACTGAAACCGTAATACAGCAGCTCGCCCATCCTTTGCCATTCTCTCCAGAAACCTCGGTTATCAGAGTTATCTGGAATCACGTATTTACATCGAAACCTGTAGGCTATATTTTGGTTCTGGTTTTTCAGGACATGTTCCGTGATTAAGTCTAATATTTCTATTCTTTTCACTGGACCACTAATACAGATGTAGGAACACGTGTTTTTGATCTGTAGGTAATCTAAGAAGTGGATTGGAAGTAATTAAATCTGTACGGATAGTGATCAGTCATCAGAGCAGCATTCACTAAGGACCAAGCCATCCGTGGAAGGACATTCAAGTTCATGTGGTTTAGCGACATCTAGTGGTTGTTTAGCAGTCTAACCCCGCTTTTAAAGGAATACGGTCTGAGAATGTATTGAGCCATTCCACCGAATGGGCGCCATTTCCGTCCTCAGGGCATTACTTGTATAGAAAATTAATATTATTGTAACTGTAAAACATTTTATTATTCAGCAAAGTGTCCTGCATAGTGATGAAGCTGCAAATCGAAGGTTTATCACTTAAAGCCATTAATAAAACTACCTAGAACACCGAAAGATAGCATGTTAGCTGTCCCTGTGTCACTCCATACCCCATCTATGGCTTAAATATTTTTAAGGGATAGATGACATACATCTTAATTTACTTTAAAATACAGATTTTAGTCAAGTCCCCAGGTTTTCACTCAGTCCTGTTACCCTAACATATTCCAACTTCTGAAAATTTGGAACATATCACAAGTCACATGATAACAAGACGTTTTATGATCTGGATCTTCTGAAGACCACGAGAAGACCAAAAGTAAGTTCTCTCTTATTTTTTCCAGTATATTTGATAATATTGTAACTATGACTGAGAAAGTAAATATCAACTTGCCATCCTGTTACCCAAATTATTTTTAGATGTTATTTATTTATTGTAAAAATGACAAATTGTTGGTAAATCATTAGAATGTGCTCAGTGTCCTAATGCCATTAGTATGAGCACCATGTGGTTACATTTTATGTTTGTTAATTCTGTGCTGAAAGCCCAGTCCTGTTACTCATACAAAAAGGAACAGCAACAAAAAGAAACCATTTAAGTTTCCACAAAGTTGCCTGAGATTGACCAGTATTCTTTATGAATAATGAAATATGTGCTGTGAGATTCAGTGTTGGAAAAAACTATATTAGAAAATGAAGTTTAATTTTAAGAGTTAGGGAAAAAAGCAAGTTCCACTCCCATTAAGTGGTGGAATTACTTTAAAAAGTAATATGACTTACTTTAAAAAACACAATATGAAAACATTTTAATACAGTACTGCACTGTGTATAATAGAGTAATTAATCTTTTTTATCTTTTATAAAATTTGACATGTTATTTTCTGCCTTTCAAGGCTGCGATTCTCATTTCTGTCAGCAGGTGTCTCAAGAGTTCGCTCCTACTAGTTTTCTGTCATTCAGACTTGACCGAGACAAATAGCTGAATTTGACAGATTTTTATGTCCTATTACTATTCTTAAGACCTCGCCTATTAAAGCAAACGGACGTTGGTCAGATGGACGTGGGTGTCTGTCATAAAGTCAAGCAGCCCTCCTTCGTCTCATGCAAAACCATTACAAAGTAAGCGTGGCTGTCCCTGATGGGTTTCCATAACAGCACAGTAGAGCTTGTTACGTTTTTTTCCAACACTCGGCACTTTTCTCCATCCAACACGCTCTCTGTAATGAGCTCATTGTCCAGCTGCCGGTCTCTGCTTACATGAGGTAATATGTTGAAAGCTGTTCCTTGAAAGGAGCTTAAGGTACTTTCCGCTAATGGGTTGGAACTGCGTTTTCTGTAAGTGAGAGCTACTGGGCTTGGGGAGGAGGCAGACGCTGGGTTTGGAAAGCACACAGGAACCTCCACCGTGTCTACAGCTCCTGTTTCTAATTACAAAGACCTGCGTTTAGGTCAGATGGTCTCTCTGAAGTGTCCCAGTGTGAATGCCAAGCCACTGTGTTCAGCGCCGGTCCCAAACCTGGGTAAAATGCCAGGGTTGGAGCCAGAGAGGTGCCCGGCGTAAAACCTGAGCCAGGTCCAATATGCAGATCAGATCCATGTGGCGACCCCTCAGCACAACAGCCAAAGGAAGAATTATTTAAATGGCGTTAATTGCATTTTTTGCTTGACCATGTAAAGTACCTGTATATAACAGGCCCACGAAGGCCTTTCTGTCCACGCATTGAGGCCATCCTCACATTCTCCATTAAAGGTACTATTTAAACGTCATACACGTGGCTTTGCCCCTGAGGGAGTAAGGAAATGTGGAACAGGTCATTTACATTTAGTCATTTAGCAGACGCCCTTATCCAGAGCGACTTACAACTGACCTTATACAGTCTTACAATCCAAGCGACTGTGGGTTAAGGGTCTTGCTCAAGGAAACAACAGTAGCAGCCTGGCAGAGGTGGGATCCGAAGCCATAGTCCAGTACCTTAATCGTCAAGCCACCAAAGCCATTTCACAGCCACTGGAGACATCCAGACACTCGTGACATGAGGTATCAATAATATACATTTTTTCATTACACCTCAAACTACGATGCTCTTCTTTTCTTTTGAGGGAACAATTTACAAATTGTGGCCACATTTTCTTAATCGTTACCCACAATTTAACTTATTTCCTTCAAATTACTGTCCGTGCTGTAGTTTCTGTGCGAAAACTTTGTATTCTACGTAAAGGTTTAAAGTGCTTAAAAGGTGATTTTGCCCTGTCTGTTCTGGAAATTAATGAGGTTAATCGAGTGGGCTCATTCCCTCTTGGTTGTGTGCAGCCAGTGATGTAGGTACATTTATCTAGAGCATATTCCAGTGTGCATCTACACACTCCAGCGTGTGTGTGACTGTTAATCTGAGCTTGTTCTGTAGCTCCACTGTCATGTACAGCATGTGAACACTTTGACGCTGGATTTGAGGATTGTGAAGCGTGCAATGAAGAATTCATCCATCAGTAGCATCAAGCAGTATCTCAGGCGCATTTCTCCTGAAAAGACCATTTATATTTACACTACAGTAGCCTAAAAAGACTACGTGACTATAGTAATGCCTCTTTCCATTATCCCTTGAAGCCAAACCCATCAAAACCAGACAGTTAGGGGGAACAGGCTATTTAAGTGTAGGACAAATACCACTTGGACACGAATAAAGAACACTGTGGACTAGACGAAGACTATTGTCTGTGCACACTTGCACTTTAACCCTTTGCAAAGAACATTTACATATTTAATTTAACATATACTTACTTTTCATTCATGTTTGCTGCTATCTACATATACTGTGTATATTTACTTCAGTACTACAGCAAGGACTCCATCCGCACTATATACACATCCTGTCACATTCAACATCTCTCTCTATATAGTCATTGTTTTCTTTTCCTTTTATTTATTTATTTTAGATTTAATTTCTATGTTTAGATTTGAATTAACTTCAGGTTGACACATGCACCAAGACAAATGCCTTGTACTTTGTACTTGGCGAATAAATGATTCTGATTCTGAACACGTGTACATGAATGGTAAATCTTTCCCTCAAAATAATTTTGATTTTTCCCCAGGCCCATTCAGGGCTCCATAAAAACCATGCAGAAGTGCAAATAAAGACACAAACAAACTGTTTCCGCTTAGTGTTTTGAAAATTTCAGGATCAGGCCAAGACCTTTTATTCCGCAGCATCGACATGTTTCATAAAGGTCTGTACAGTGCGCTGTCCACTCCACAATCCAGCATCAAGATTTTTTAGTAGAATATCTCTCTCTCACACACACATACTTGTCTTACTATACTTGTGAGGACTTTCCATTGACATGAAGAACTACTGCAGCTCATTAACACTACACCTACCCCTGCCCTTAATCTCAGTAACCTGCAGCAAGTCTTTTGGCTCTTTTGGTTTTTCAAATAAAAGTTGCGTTGTTTGCAAAAACAGCAGTTAAAAAAGTAAGGCCTGGAAAAATGGTCCTCAGAAGTAAAAATTCCAGGGTTTCTTATCACTGTAGAGACATTTGGTCTTCACAAGTATAGCAAGACAAGGTGTATAGATGTGCACTAATTCCTAGTGTCTTCCCTTCCACTCACGAAGCACACACACCAGTGTACCGATCCTCGACTCACTCCTGCGCCGATGCACACGAACTGCTACTTGCTACTGCAGGACCTGACATGGCATGGGGTACGAGGCACGGTCAGACCACCTCCATGCCCATCTGCAGAGCCGTGTCCTGTAGCCGCTGCATCACCGACTCCTCCCTCCCCGACTCCAGGTCTGAAGGAGCGCTGCTGGTGAGGAGGCGCATGGTGCCGTCTCCCTCTGCCTCCTCCCCTGTGTTCGCCTCGGGGTCTGTGCTGATGGGGAGCTCCGCTTCCTCTGCACAGCGCTGGCTCTGCGTTAGTGGAACGTCCTTTTCTGCCTGCCGCTCCCGCATGAGCTGCTCTGTCAGCTCCACGCTCTCGTAGCGGATCAGCTGGAGCCTCATGAAGCCGTCCTCATGTCCTTTATACATGAGAGACCAACATGGGTCTGTATGCCATATCATGCAGTACTGTGCAAAAGTCTTGGGCCACCATTCGATTAGCAATGGTATAATGACCACGTATAATTATTGCTCGGTCTCTTTAGTAGAATACAGCTGGAACATACAGAAACTGTGCATGTGATGTTAAAAAGACTGAAACAAATCAAATCAGCTTCTATGGGCTGCAGCGGCAAGTATTTGTGACCTCATCTTCCACTCGCAGCATGACCCTGGGTTAGACCCTGTACAGCCTGTAGAAGATTGATCAGGAGTGGGCTTTTTGGAAGGTTTTAAATCGGTGTCCAATCATTAACAATATGTCATACATGGCCACTGCTAAAACTACAAATCTGATGGTGGCCTAAGACTTTTGCACAGTACTGTACATATAAAGGCACAGTATTTATACCTGAACCTGGGATGCCCCGAAGGCCATTTAAACTGGTGTTTCTTGCGTAGGTGTGCAGTGAGAGTATTCCCTCTGGTGAAGCACTGCTCACACACGTGGCACTTATAGCGAGGAGTCTCGTCTCCCTAAACACACAGGAGAACGAAGCACAACAAACCGTCAGAACAGATCCGATTATACAGGAGCGGAGTGTGATATGTATCCTCTGCGGATAGATCTTAATTGTTGTTTTAACAAATGTGCAAGCTCACTTTGAAGAATCACGTACCGGTTCCTACTAAAGCATCTTATGCTACAAATGCATGCTCAAATAGGACAGGCAACTTTTTTCACCATTTTGGAATCAAGACTTGAAATAGTTAAGCAGAATCAATAAAATCAAACAGTACCCAACCCTAGCAGAATAGCAAGATTATGACAAACTTCTGGAGTCAGCTGTCCACGGCAATCCCAACCCAGCCAAGATAACAGCATACAAACACACTCACCAAACCTGAGCTGAATCATTCTACAAAAAAAAGTGCCTTACGGTGGGGTTTGAAAGTTTGTGAACCCTAGAATTTTCTATATTTCTGCATAAATATGACCTAAAACATCATCAGATTTTCACACAAGTCCTAAAAGTAGATAAAGAGAACCCAGTTAAACAAATGAGACGAAAATATTACACTTGGTCATTTATTTATTGAGGAAAATGATCCAATATTACATATTAGTGAGTGGCAAAAGTATGTGAACCTTGAAGGTGAAATTAGAGTCAGGTGTTTTCAATCAATGGGATGCCAATCAGGTTTTATTTAAAGAACAGGGATCTATCAAAGTCTGCTCTTCACAACACGTTTGTGGAAGTGTATCATGGCACAAACAAAGGAGATTGTGAGGAGCTCAGAAAGGAGTTGTTGATGCTCATCAGGCTGGAAAAAGGTTTTACAAAAAACCATCTCTAAAAAGTTTGGACTCCAGCAATCCACAGTGAGACAGGAATGTGTAACAAATGGAGGAAATCAAGACCATTGTTACCCTCCCCAGGAGTGGCAGACCAACAAAGATCACTCCAAGAGCAAGGCGTGTATGGAATTTTGTATGGTAATAGTTGGCGAGAGTCAAAAGGACCCAGGGGTAAATTCTAAAGCAACTGAAGGCCTTCTCACATGGCTAATGTTCAGGAGTCAGTCCACCATCAGAAGAAGAACACTGGATGAACAAACAATGGGGTGCATGGCAGGGTTGCAAGGAGAAAGCCACTCTCTCCAAAAGAAACATTGCTGTCAGTCTGCAGTTTGCTTAAAGATCCAAGTGACGAGCCAGAAGGATGTTGGAAGAATGTTTTGTGGACGGATGAGAACCCAAAATAGAAACTTTTTGGTGTGAAAGATAAGGGCTTTATGCTGGAGGAAACGGAAAACACTGCATTACAGTATAAGAACCTGATCCCTCTGTGATGAAACCATGGTGGTGGTTAGTGTCATGGTTTAGGGCCTCGTTTTGCTGCCATCTGGCGGCCAGGACGGCTTGCCATCATTGATGGAAACCATGATTCTGAATGATATAAAGAGAATCCAAGGAGGAAAGTCAGGGACATCTGTCCATGAACTGAATCTCAACAGAAGGTGGGTAATGCAGAGCAGACAACGACCTTAAGCACCAAGTCGTTCACCAAAGAATGGTTAAAGAAGAATGAATAATAGAAGTTCATTGTTTGGAATGGCCAAGTCAAAAGTCCTGACCTTAATCCAATGGAAAATGTGTGTGGAAGAACCTGAAGTGAGCAGCTAATGTGAAGGAAGGAACCCACCAACATCCCAGAGCGAAGCTTGTTCTTACGGAGGAATGGGCCTAAAATTCCACCAAGCCGGTGGTGTGCCAGGACTGATACAACAGTTCAGGAAGAGAAACGTTTAGCTGCGTATTGCTGCACAGGGGGTACACCGATACTGAAAGCAAAGGGCTCAACATACTTTTGCCACTCACTGATATGTAATATTGGATCTAATTCCTCAATTAATATAAAGGCCAAGATAATATTTTTGTCTCAATTCAAATATAGATTATTGATAATAAGGCAGGCTGACCAGCATGACTGGCAGATGTCCCATTGACCAGCGGTTTTTCCTTTGCTCCTCATGCACGCGTTTGTGTAGGTGGTTTTTGAGTGAGTGTGAAAGCTGCGGGTGGAGGTGGAATTATGTCACAGTCGGCAAGTCGCACCGACTAGGCCGGCTCACTGCTGCTTGTGCGTCTCAGATGCTTCCGTTAAATCGATTAGGTTCTTGCAGCTGAAGACACACAAACAGTCATGCAGCATCTGCCACACAAAGTGGAGAAATGTAGAAAATGCGGAGTCGTTTTATTTAAGAGAACACTTGAGCAGGCAGCAGACCAGGACGGTGCACCAACATTGACCAATTTTATACACTCTCTGCACACTGCATTAGGAACATATAGTGTAATGGATAGGGCTCTCGTGTGGTGATGGCCCATTGCTCGAGGTTTTTGACATGCTTTGCACATCATGAAATGACACAACTGTACAGTGGTTCAATCCATCCCACACTGCAGGTGACCTTCGTTCCAAGTGCCGGTCGTCACTTGGCACCACAACGAGACCCTTCCAAGTCAGCAATGGTCTCCATCCAGGAACACGCTTACACCACAAAGACCCTGCGTTCTCTGGGATATCCTGCGACTCTGCCCAGAAGAGCAGGGTTCGAACTGTGAAACATTTCATTTGATACCTTGCCTACTCGCAGTAATCACAAGCCTGTAGGGTTTCTCGTTGCTGTGATGACGGAACTTAATGTGGTTCCTCAGCGACGACGGAGAGGGGACACGCATGTCGACACAGCGGACACTCTAATGGTTCACGTTTCCAGAGAGAGAGAGCGCCCATCTCAAAGCAACGCACCCACAAAGCAGAAGGCATCCATATCAGATTCCCTTTGAACAAATTAGAATGTACAATTAAACCCCTGAAACCTCTTTCGGCTATCCCATTTCCTATTATAATGTAACGATGCATTTTAAATCTCCCTCTCTGTATCACAAGTCATAACCGATATAGGCAGATGATTGATGAAACCTGAGAAAATCAAATTCGGCACCAAGTGGATATCAGTGAAAGACGACACTATATGCGGACAAAACTTTGTGGACACCCCTTCTATTACTGAGCTCTGCCATTCAGCAAAAATCGCTGGTGTGCTTGTAAACGTCCATAAATATAAAATCAAGGGACATTTCTGGATCTCCAGACAAACAGTGGCAGTAGACAGAGTTAGAATGAATGATTGTACTGATACATTGACTCTCAATCTCAAAAACTCTAGGCTTCTTTCTTTCTTAACTTTCTGCCCTGCTGTCCACAGATAATTGCTGCCACCTTTTGATTGAGAACACATGGATGGCTTGCATCAGACATCGTAAAAATGCACCGGAATCCAAAAAGTGAGCCAGGGCTTATCGTCTAACAGAAGCCGACCTCACAGTCACGTTCCAAAATCTAGTCCAAAGCTCTTTTAGAAGAACAAAGGCTGTTGTAGCAGCCAAGATGTGGGCAAACTCCATACTCACACTAGTGCTTTGAATGTAATTTTTTTAGGTGTCCATAAACTTTTGTCCTTATAGTGTATACACAGTGTCTCTGGACAGCCTTTTGCCTCTACCTGCACCTACACTTCTATATAAACGAACTCACTGCGAGGCAGCACAGGACAGTTTACTACTAGTGCCACCAAGGCTTCACAGACACAGCAGATCTGGAAATAATAATAATAATAATAATAATAATAATAATAATAATAATAATAATAATAATAATATAGCGCCTTTCAAGATACCCAAGGACACTTTACACATGGATACAAAAAGAAAAGCAGAAAACATAAACAAAAACATAACAGAACAAGCAACATAATAGAACACAGACAGACCTAAGTAGTTGGGGATGGGTGAAAATATTGAATAAATAAGTGAGTTTTTAATTGAGCTTTGAATGAGTTGAGAGTTGAAGCAAGACGAAGAGAGAGGGGAAGAGAATTCCAGAGTTTTGGGGCAGCAACACTAAGAGCGACCACCCATAGTGCTTAACCTAAATCTAGGAGACCATTATCAGAGGATCTTAACCTATGGGTGGGTACATAGAGATGGAGGAGGTTGGCCTGATATAAAGGAGCCAAACCTGTGAGTGCTTTGTAAGTGAGAACCAGAATTTTGAACTGGATGCGGAGGTCTATGGGGAGTCAATGGAGACGTTCTAATACTGATGTGATGTGCTCATACTTTCTGGACTGTGTCAGAAGACGAGCAGCAGCATTCTGGACGGTCTGGAGGGGACGAAGAGATTTAGAGGGAAGCCCGTAGAGGAGGGAATTACAATAGTCCAGTTTAGATGTGACTAGAGAATGAACCAGGGTCTCAGCAGTTTTGCGGGTCAGGAAAGAACGAAGGCGTGAGATATTGCGGAGTTGAAAAGAAGGAAGAGGAGATATGTGGTTCGAAAGACAAAAGTGGGTCGAACAGAACTCCAAGACTGTGTGCTGTGGAGGACGCATTAACAGAGGTATCACCAACAATGAGGGAAGTATTGGCAAGGGATAGGACCACAGATTTAGTGCCAATACTCAGTCTTATGGGCGTTAAACAGAAGGAAGTTAGCATGTAGCCATGAGTTAAGTTCACAAATGCACTTGGTGATAGATGGGGGTGGGAAAGGGCCAGACAGTTTGAAGCTAATGTAAAGCTGGGCATCATCAGCATAAAGGTGAAAGCTTAATCCATGACGGCGTATCAAGTCACCAAGGGATATAGATATATAGAATATAAATATTAAAAAGCAGTGGTCCCAACACAGAGCCCTGGGGAACACCTTGGGCAACCGGAGATAAGTCAGATCTACAATTGCCCAGGCTTATGACCTGATGCCTATCTGTTAAGTAGGAAGTGAACCAAGAGATAACTGTCCCTGTGAAACCAAGATCACCAAGCCGTGAAAGAATAATTGTGTGGTTGACTGTGTCAAAGGCGGCAGTGAGGTCGAGGAGTAAGAGTAGAGAAGCATAACCATTATCAGAGGCGAGAAGAAGGTCATTGAGGTATATGAGAGCAGTCTCAGTGCTGTGCCGAGCACGGAAGCCAGACTGAAAAATGTCAAAACGGTTGTTGGAAGACAGGATCTGGGAGGCCACCACATGTTCGAGAACCTTAGCTAAAAATGGAAGGTTGGATATTGGTCTATAACTGTTTAATGCGGTACAGTCCAGGTTTTGTTTTTAATAACAGAGGTTTAAGTCTGAGGGAACATGGCCAGAACTGAGAGAGAGATTAACAATATGACAGAGGACAGAGGACAGAGTGAGGAGATGCCCTGTTTCAGTAGTGATGTTGGCACAGGATGGCACAGGATCTAGAATCAGAATTGAGGTAGTGGACTTTGAGCTGGAGAGAAGTCTAGCTATGTGATCAGGGTTAACTGGTGTAAAAGATGAAAAAGACTGAGGCACGGATTGTAAAGCAGTCGGTGTGAGAGACGAGAGAGAAGAGTTGTGTGATTGATCTATCAACAGATCGTGATAAATGGCTGAAACTTTGAGTGAAAAAATTGAGAATTTCATTACACTGATCAGAGGACAAAGGGGGGCGAAGAAGATTATTAACTATTTTGAATAGTCGCTTGGGGTCAGAGCCTGTGTTATTTATTGCAGATGTAAAATATAGTGTGCGGGCAGAATTTAAAGCATCCTTATATTTGGCCAGGTGGTCCATGTAAGCCTGGTAATGCTGGGTTGAGCTGGTTTTCTTGTACAGGTAGTTTTCAGAACACGAAGTTCTGAAGTAAACCAAGGTGATGAGTGAGAGGAGGGCAAGGGTGTTAAGAGTGTCAGCGAGAGACTGATTATAAATAGACAGAGCGTCGACAGGATTGGGAAGAGATGTAATGAGGGGAAAAGCAGAAGATTCCAAAGCAGTAAAGAATGTTGGAGAGTCAATGGGAAGAAACTTTACGGTACGCGAGAGGTGATTTAGAAGTAGGAGGATCAGTGTGGAGTGAGATACAGGAGGTAATGAATAGATGGTCCGATATACCAATGTCATGACCTGATACATTTGTAATAATGTTGGGTGTAGAACAGATTAAGTCCAAAATATGACCATGTTTACGTGATGGAAAGTTGACATGTTGCTGTAATTCGAAACAGTTTAATAATGACAATCAAACCAGAGGAGCTGTGGTTGCAGGACTACTCATGTCAGTGTGGTTCTCTAATTCTCTGCCCGGCTGAGTGAAGAGACGACGCTTACCGTGATTCCTCATGTGGTCTCTCAGGAGCCTCTCGGTAGCAAAGCGTTTGGAGCAGTGAGAGCACTGGAATCTCTGACCTGCACCGAACCAGAGCACAAATGTCTTTGTGAGAGGGAGAGCTTGTTAAGGAGTGGCGGAGTGGACAACATCCAGCCTGCATAATGTGCAGTGTCTCAGCAGGTAACGTGGCTCTTAAGTGATGCACACCTGTTCACTTTGTTAATATCGTGCACATTACTAGCCTTACCATCTATGGACGTCTGTCGACGGATGTGGTCGAAGAATTTGGTGTTGTTGGCAAACATGCCGCCGCAGGTCGGACACGCCACCAGTTTCTCCTGGGTGTGACTTCGCATGTGTTCCCGTAACTTAAAGCGGCCATTAAACGAGGCCTCACAATCTAAATGAAGACAAAGAATTATCTCCGTACCCCTGATCAGGCTGGAAAGTGCAATGTAAGGCCTTTTCACACAGAGTCCGGTTTTTATGGCCAAAAAAAAACAAATGTCAAGTTTTGCAAAAGAAAAAAAGCCCGAAACTGATGGACTGTGATGCTGCATAAACGTCTTAATCCGAGCCTATTCTAATTTCTGTGTTAAAATCAGGCTGACCAATCAGAGCTCGGTCGTCAGGCAGAACAGCTCATCGGGAGCTTATAGGACGAGCAACAGGCTGCCTCTAAAAAGATGGTGGAATAGAACTGAAAGGCTGGAGAATTATGGTGATAAAGCTCACAGGGACTGGATGGAACTGTTGATTATTTATCTAAGTGCATTCAAGTCTGTCCATGCCCACAAAAACACACTTTAAATTGTGAATCACTTTGATTTGTCAGACTGTATTATGTAGATTTGTAGAGATGTGCATTTTTTTCACGGCTTACGATCTTATTCAGTTCTTTTCATACCGACTAAATCCAGTTAAGGGCCACTGGAATCTTAGTAAGGATGCCAAGAGACACCAACTGACCTAATGCAAATCTTTCTTATGTGGGAAGAAAACCCATACTCAGAATAAACCCACGCAGACACCTAGAGAACATGCAAAATCCACACAGGCAGAGTCCGGGCCAGGAATCGAACTGTGGATCTCTGGAGCTGTGAGTTCTGCACAACCGTGCCGCCCCCAGTGATGTATAAAGGACTCCTTGCATTCATGGCCGTGACGTGCTTCTCTTTTCAAATAGTACGCCTCGTATGTTTGCCCCCCTTTGCTCGGCATCTGCGAAAGTTAATGGAAGTTTAAGTTTCCATAGCTTCCCAGCCCAGGTGGAACTCAGGAGACAGTGGCTAATAAACATCCGTCGGGACACTTCATCATTTCTTTGCATACAAAGGTCTGTAGCAGCCATTTCATTCCAGACCACTTGGTTGAACCAAAAACAGCAGAATGTCGGAGAAGACTGGCAAAATGTGCAGTTCCTACTACGGCACTCAGGCACCGGGGCGCAGGGAAAGACCGGCTGAACCCGCCGTGCTGGAAGATCCATCAGCAGATCTTACAGTGAATCATGATGACTGTGCTGCCCCTGAGCCTCACCTCTGGACATGTCTTCTGTGAAAAATGAAGATCTGTCCCGTGAAGTGGAAGGAATGATGCATCCGGCTGAGTTTTGGACCAATAAATCGTTTTGGGGGCTCCGACAAGGATATTTGGTTTTACACCAGGTAACATGTACAGTAATACTCCGAAAATCCACGCTTCGCGTATTTTTCCATGGAACCTCACACTTAAAATTCACGGGTCCAGCAGATGTAATCCATAGATTTTTTTTTTTGAAGTTGTATATATAATTTGTTAAGAATAGTAATAAACAGAGATGATTTCATGAAAATAATGTTTTTCTTACTGTCTCCAATAATACTGCATGTATTATTATTATATTATGGAATGGAGTTCATGCGCCATTTGCTTTGTTTACGTTTCTACATTTTTGCTTTGTTGACTTTGTTACTGCTACCTGTATAGAATTTCTAATACTGTAACACTAATGTTCCCCTTACTGTATCTAATTACACTGCATATTCTATCATATTTCTAATGTTAGTATAAAATACAAATAAAGACCATTTGCATTAGTATTTACGTTTATCGGGACTCCCGCTGGCGCTACTGTATCCACATCAATGTTTAGATGAACATGAAGTGTTTTGAGGACATATTTAGGGTTTAACATATGAAGATAGGCCTTTCTTAGGTGTCCGCCAAAAATTCGTGAATTTCAGGTATTACTGTAGTAAACACCACGACAGATGCGATGCACCGACAATCTGATAACCAATTTGCTGTTAATGTAATACATTTGCCAACAGATTTCCAGGCTGTGCCCACTTCATGGCATTTTGGTGGCTCATTGCAAGAGTAGTGGGAATACCGGAAACGCCAGAGCAGCACTAAGGAAAGTACAGAATTGTGCAGAGAGCCCATTAGGCTACCTAATGTCTGTTAACAGCATTTAACATGAAAGGTTATTTACCTTTCCAGCCACAGAACAGCAGGTTGTCGTCGTTTGTCTCCAGACATTGGGCGTGCATGTCTACGTGCTTGTAGAACCACTCTGGGTTATCCATATTTGTCTGGAACGACATTCAGTTCAAACTTGCAGTTATCCATTAAGTGCATCCACTGCTATTCCCTTACACTCATTGTACAGGTCTAACACACACGAAGGCCAATCCATGCAATATAAACTCCAGAGGAATTGCTCTTGATTGAGAAGAACCTTCTCTCACCTCGCAGTGCTCCCACAAGCACAGGAAGCTCTCTTGAACCTCGGGCACGATGTTACGGTTCTGGAGACCCACCGAACAGATGCCCATATCCGGATGGGCCTTGAGCATGGCTGAGCCCCACTGCTTCAGCTTGGTGTGGTAGCAGTGAAAGAGCACGTGTCTCAGCAACTCTCCATCAAACTCCACTGAGCAGAAGCCGCAGTCCCGCCACAAGCAACTGTGCACGTCATCTGGAAAAAAGTCTCTCTGGCTCAGACTGAATCTCTTCATACTTCATACAAGACCAAATGAATATACGTCTCACTTCAGACATTTCCTCCTGCATCAAATTTCACACATACTCTAAGTGCTTAGAAACCCCATAGCATTAAACCCACCCACGTACCTGGTACATCCGGGTCCTCGTTGTCTGTGTCCATGGCTTGGTAATGCTTTTCCACATGATCGCAGAAGTCCTGCATGCCATCGAAGGCCTCATGGCACGAGCCCCACTCGCAGGCGAGCTCGAGCGTGAACTCGTCCCGGCGGGGTGCGCGCTTGCACGGAGGAGCCATCACGAGCACAACTGCAGACTCACACAGGCCTCTGAAAGGTAGAACACAATGGTAAGGACATCGTCCACGCAACCAGCCTTTAGCTCTATAAACGCATGACTTTGGACACTTTATCATTTGCTGTCTCTTTCAGTCATGCACTGGGTTTTCTTGTTCATTTTTAGAACCCTGTTCACAGGGGCTTCAGCGCCTATCCCCAGAAATCACTAGGCACAAGCATAAGCAAGGGGTCACTAATGCAGTGGGAAGGGATGATCTCCTGACTGGCATGCCCTTCATCCAACACCCTAACCAGCCAGAAGACGCTGCTGAGACTCGAACCTGTATCCCTATGGTGGTGGGCTGGCATATTAAACCCTCGAAAGACAGCTTTTCCGACCGAATGTGTTGTACGGAGAACTGTTAACGTGTGAGCCTGCATATTTCCCATTACTATCTATAATACGGATTAATAGAAAGGAGTCTTTTGGTTTCTGCTGCTTATATCAACATGCCAAGCAGAGAATACTGACTTCTGTTTGCGATTCAGTAAGTCGAAACGGAACAAATGAGAGCTCAAGATATATGTGACACTTTTTCAGAGTTGCGTGCTTACGCGTAGTTGCACAAAAGTGTACAGAATCACGTACACCTCTAATAAAACTACAACGCTAACTACTAGCATGCGTAGTAAATAGTGAGCGTGTGTGCCGGCTCTGTAGTTCCCGGTCATTTTATAACAAACCGCTTAACTATTGTTGGTGTAGACAAAAGGACTCACCTGTATTGACTGACATTTTCACGCCGTGTATCACAACAAATGAAGCAGCAGGATCACCCCCATCATGTCCCAACCAATCCTGATACACACTCGGTGCGCTTACGATCATTTCCCCCTGCACACTAGAGACATCCAGTGCGTTCCGCCTCTCGCCCTTAGCTTTATGACGGAGTGTATAAGCTTTAATCTTTAGGTGTGTGTGTCCCAAAATGTATTGTCTGTATAGGTCATCAAACCTGTCAATAATTTAATGGAAAGTGATTATTATATATCACCACCATATCTGGTAACATAGGTGTAGTTTTAGGGGGGTGGGCAATCAGTTTGGAGGGAGTACAATGCCCTGCTCTCGCCAGCACGAAAGAAAGGACGCTAGCCTCCCGGCCACAGAGTGAGGGCTGTAAGAGAGACTGCTAAAGAGTCTCACAGATAAAAATGTCGTGCCTAGATGGGATTAGTGCACTGTGTAAACAAATAACTTTGAGTTGACATGCACTGTGTCTCTGAGCTTGTTTTTTCTGGCACATCTTTACGTCCCCAGGCATGTCTGAAGGATGGGGAATGCAGGTTGTGTTCCTTTAGCATACGAGCTCTAATATTCAAACGTTTAAAAGCAATCATTTAAATTTACAACATACAACATAGTGGACTGTGGTAGCCTAGTGGTTAAGGTACTGGACTCTGAACCAGAAGGGCAAGGGTTCAAATCCCACCTCTGCCAAGTTGCCACTGTTGGCTCCTTGAGCAAGACCCTTAACCTACAATTGCTTGGATTGTAAGACTGTATCAATTGGAAGTCACTCTAGATAAGGGTAAATGCTGTAAATGTAAATATATATTCATATTCAAGGTACCGTGCTTGGCATTTAGACTACCAATATGGCAAAATGATTCCCTGTTTAGTATATCCTGTTTTATTTAACATAAAACACTAATGTAGGTTGGGTGGTGTGAGCAATGTGTCCCCCTGAAAGTCGAAACAAAACCTACTGGTGATAGAGCAGCAGCGGTACTGATTTTGGTACCACTGGTGGTCGCCGGAGTTTTATTTCTTGCGATATCTACTGAGGGCAGATACTTTACTTTTACCGGACTAATATGTATTGGCAGTATCTGTGCTTTCACTCAGTTAGACGAGTTGTGTACTTCCACCAATGCCTGACTGCTGGATAACCAATCCTCTGAACTGCTGCTCTGTAGCAAGGATCAAATCAAATATAGCAATTTCATTCAAAAAGGTTTAATTTGAAATCAAACCATTTTTGACACAGATCACGTCCAGTGTCAGTCTGAGGCATGTCCTTCAGTGTTACATCATTAAATAGTTTATATGCATATCTGTATCCATTCACATATAAAATATAATCCAAACCAGTAACATCTTCAATTACAACATCTCTCTCTTGTTTTCTCATTTACTGCCCAGGAGCCTTACAGACAAAAACGTCAAACTTGATTTATTTCAGTGCTTTGGACATTTCTCTCAAATAATTGCTTTATAATACAGACGTATAGTAACCTGGTTAATAACGACATCTGATGGTAGGAACTGATGTTACCAATTCTGTCCAAAACCAAAAATCTCTAAAATGAACCAGTAACTGTAGTAAACACTTTAGAAAGGTGCAGTATTGTAAATCCGGGTGTACAGTTTTATGCAGAAGTTTAGGCACCCCTGGCCAAGTGCTATTTTCTGAGTGAAACTAATTTCTACAAGAAATAAACCCAAATATGAAAGTCAGCGCTCAGAGCTGGGATGTGTAGTGAGGAAAAACCGTGGGCGTGTTTAAAAATTTAATTAAGGCTTCAGGATGATATATACAGTATATATTAAACTCCTCGATTTACGCTGAATTCACCTTACGATGGATTTGTTGGCACGTATCCCCATAAATCGGGGACTACCTGTACGATCTGCAGAACTGTCATATTTAAGTTTGTTTCCTGCAGAGATCATGTTCTCATTTCAAAAACTGACAAAACGCCATATCAATTGTCCAGGGGTAGCTACATTTTTTGCACAACACTGTATGCGATACAAAGAAGATATCTTGCAAACAATCAAGACAACTGAAATGTTGTTTCAGGAAAAAGAGGTGTCCATGTTGTCCTGCATCCTGGATGTCTAGACATCATAGAAGAGTCGAACCAGATGATACCGGATTCCAAAAGCGATCACACTTCCTAAGACCTGCATGAGACATGAGAGGTATTACCTTACAAAGCAATTTACAACGTCTAATATCATCCGTTAACTGAAACCATGTAACAAACAACAATTAAGTACAGTGGTACCTCGGTTCTCAACGATAATTCGTTCAGGAAGGTTTGTCTAGAACTAAAAATGGCGAGCAAATTTCTCCCATAAGGAATAATGTAAATGAAATGAACCTGTTCCAGACCTCCAGATAATCCCCCTGTATAAGGCTTTATATGTATTAATGGAGCTGTATTGTACAGGAGCTCCCTGATTTATGATGGGGATATGTTCAACAAATCCATCATAAGCTAAATGGATCATGAATGTCTTATGTACCCGAGGAGTTTAATATAGTCTATGCTGTATCATAGCTGAGCTTAGCTTATTGTTTAAAACACTTACATTAATCTACAGTTGTCCAAAATCATTAACACAAAGCTTATTTTATAATAAATGTGTTGAAAAATCTCATGTAACCTAGTGAGTAATGGATTGAAAGTGAAAAGTAAAAGCAAAACACTTACTCTATTGGTGAACTCTATTGGTGAACTCGGTTGGCTTTTATAAACTAATCTTTTTAGGACCCATGGAGACTTATTTGTACTTAGAGGGATAATGTGAATCTGAATCAGTGTACTGAGTAGCGAGTCGTGAATCAAGTTTCAGATGAAACGAGTCACGTGACTCGACTCATACAAGTTTAAGCAAGTGTGCCGAGAACCGAGACGAATTTTCTCAGAAGAAAAGTTCTGAGGTGGTACCTCTGTAAATCAATGAGGAATCTACATAGAGAGACTCCTGGATGGGGTAATACGGAAGTTCAGACGATCTCTCACCTGTATTAACAACATAATGGCTGTCAGATTTCTCTCGTGTATATTCCCGAAGAGCTTCAGCACCAGATTAATGAGGGTCATGTTATTGCACTCGATAAACTCATCATCTCCCTCCTGACCCCTGCGCACTTCCAGCAGCCAGAATGTTTCCGCCACCTACACGATGGAACAGTTGGGTGGAAGAGAGGACAATGGGCAGTGTCTCTGATGAAGTGTTGCGGGATGATTCCGACCTCTCCTATCTCTGTAGATATGTACGGAACTATCTACTTAGACTAAATTACTGATCATCGCTTGTTATAACAGGATAGTGGATTCAAATAAACCATACGTCAGAGCGAGGGTTTGGATAACTGGATGTGGGCTACCAGGGTTCGACTGTCATGTTGATTGTGTGTTGAACTTTACCTTCAGCACGAGCTGTCCTAGTTTGCCAAGGTCCTTCTGTTTAAACTTTGAGTAGCTCATCCCCAGCTTTCCACTCTCTGGCTGCAGTCTGCACCAAGTACATATTTACACATCAGACATTAAAATTAACCACAAAGTTCAGTATTAAAGGAATGGCTTGGTAACAAAACGAAACCCTCAAAATCATATTCGGTGGCCATGCAAGTTTGCTTCTTTAGTTTTACACTGGATTTAAGACCTCACTGTAGTTGACAAATTTCAGTAAAGGAATGGTCACACATTAGAGGTAGAAGGTATAGCAGTGGTAACGTGAATACTGACAAAGTGAGATCTGAAAATGCAGAGTACCGAGCAAATTTCTCCCATAAGGAATAATGTAAATTGAATTGACCTGTTTGAGACCCCCAGATAATCCCCCCTGTATAAGGCTTTATATGCATTAATGGAGCTGTATTGTACAGGAGCTCCCTGATTTATGATGGGGATACGTTCAACCAATCCATCATAAGATAAAGTGTTGAAAAATATCCTGTAATTTAGTCAGTAATGGATTGAAAGTGAAAAGTAAAAGCAAAACACTTACTCTAATACTGAACTAGGGCACTTGCTGCTAATCCTAACCAAGAGGATTCAGTTCCTGTTTTGCTTTCGGTTGGCTATAAACTAAACGTTTTAGGACCCATGGAGACTTATTTGCACTAAGAATACAGTACTGTAGATGTAGAAATAAGGTAAAACACAATAAATACAGTGGAGATCTTCACCGAGCAAGGGCTATTGTGAATCTGAATCACTGAATCACTGTGTACTGAATCGCGAACAGAGTTTTGGCTGAAACGAGCTGCGTGGTTTGACTCATGCAAATTTAAGCAAGTGTGCCAAGTACCGAGCAAACTCCGAGACAAATGTTACTAGTCAAAATGCGTAGAGAACCGAATTTGACGAGTTCCGAAGTGGTCGAGAACCGAGGTAGCGCTGTACCTGGAATTTGCCATATTATGGAACATTTTGCAAGTGAAGCAAAGAAGGTGAGGCAGACTGTCATCCCTCTGAAGGAGCAAACCCTGGACACCAAAAAACATCCTGGCTTGACATTTTCAAGTAAGTGGAGTATTGTTTGAATTTGTTACAAAACCATTCCAAACAGGTATAAATTAATAATTAATCAAAGTACACATCAGTAGGTAATACAGAAGCAACTAAATTCTGGACACCGAGAAAAAGAAAGAAATGTTTGACCCAAAATAGGTTAATGTCAGGCTGGGCCAGGGAGCTAATGAAACTTGGAAAGTGTGTGGCTTTTAATGTTTCAGACAAGGGGTTTAAATAACAGAGGATGTGATTATGGCAATGCGGGACAGGTAAGAGGAATCAATATGCAATGTTGGTTTGGGATCATGTGAGAGCGTCTGGGATGGAATCCAGAAGGCAGAAATGGATTACCAGTTAAACAGGCTTAAAATCAAGTGTCAAAATCTAACATTTTTTTTTAGGGGTCATAGAAATTAGAAATTGCTCTGGCGGTACAGCGGTAATTCGCTAGCCCACCACTTTGGAGACCTGGGTGTCTGGGTGGTGTCTTCCAACAAATGAGGCATCACAGTCAAGACTGGCTGTGTCTGAAAGAGAGCAGACCGGTCAGGGGATCACTCCTTGGCGACCCCTACCTGGCTGTGAAGGTGTGGCATACCATGCGAGGTTGCCACTGAATTCCGGGATAGGCTGTGGCCCCCCTGTGATTATGATCAACTTAAGCGGGATTAAAACTGGAAAAAAGAACTACAAAGAAACTTAAAGCACTGTTAGTTTTTTTCAACTCCCCTGAACTGGGCATTGTTAAGAAACCTATTGGTTTCACTTTCAGTTTTCGTTTCGTTTTCGTAAAAATTTGTGTTTCGGTTTTTATTTTTATTTTTATTTCAGTGCATCACCTAGCAGTAACCCCAGACAGGGTGCACTACCTTGGCAAGCGATGTCTAGGACATGGAACTATGCGGAAGAGCTGAGGCAAAGAGTAGACAAAGTTTATGACTTGAGGGATGAAGAAGAGCAGCATGGTCTTGCTGAAATGGCCGAGGATCCCGACCACAGCGAAGGTCATCCCAGCGAAGTAGCAGAAGGTGTCTCCTACAAACACTGACGATGGATACCTGTGGGGCAGTGAAAGCGTGACAATGCAGAATGCAGGAGTTAGTGTCATACTGTTTTGCATAAACTCGGATGTATGAGCTGTTATGGACGTCAAACTGACCAGTTGTGGTAGAAGAGGCCCAGCGTAGTGAAAAAGAAAGGGATCATGAAGTACAAGGAGAAAACATGGTCATCTCTGTAGTCCCCTGCAATGGAAAAGTGGATGTCCGTGTGAAGCGCATCTCTTATTTCTAGGGTCGGGCGGTATTCAAAAATAGTGACGTACCAAATTTATACTTCATGTGCTGGATTTACCTACTTAAAGCACCGCTAGAACAGTCACAAGACAGCTGAGAATTCAGACAGGGACGCTGTTATTGACACATAATGGTCGCCAGGTGGCGTTTCTTGCACAAAACAAATAGCCTGGTTACAAGATCAACTTGTTCACCCAATGTTCATTCATTTCCACGTTGATAGTCGGTATGGTGAGGCTGTTAGATTAACATGCTTTTTGTCTCGGCCATCTTTCAGCATAATGTAACGTTTTTAAATATTATAAACAGGCTATTCCATGACTTGTTTCCTCTCTTAACCATCATATTTTCAGGTAAGAATAAAAATGATCTATAATTTATATTGCTCTGAATTATATTGAATGCCCTTCCAGTAAAGCACAGCCCAAACCCCCTCCCAATAGACTAGGGTTAGTTCATACCACAAACAGCATGTGTTATGGAAAACGCCAATACCGCCCAACCCTACTGATTTCATACCTAAATTGCGAGAACGAGGACTCATTATCATCCCCGAAGATCTTACTGTCACCTAGGCAGCAAAAAAGCGAATGGCAGTCGCAAACACAGCCTCTACTCACCATTAAGCTCCAGTCCATTGAAAACGATGATGGAACCAGAGATGATGAGAGCCTGTCCAGACTCAATGCCATTGATTCCAGCCAGGATGTTGATGGCATTAGTGCAGAACACAGCCAGCATTCCCATATAGACATAATAGAGGATACCTGGAAAGACATATGCACATGCAAACTCTCATCCTTGCACCCGCTCGCTAAGTAACAGTGCTTGACAGAGACAGGTCAGCTAACCTAGATCCAGGTGCATCCCCAGCAGGGCCCGGACAGGTTTGGGCACCACTATGACGGTGTTCCCGAAGTTGGTGAAGTAGACCATGAGGAGAGGCAGCGAGGCCATTGTGGGGAGCAACAGCTTGTGCCTCCATCGCAGGTTCAGAACATCGTCAGCAAAGCCGAGAAAGATCATGCAGCAGATCGCCAACAGAGCGCCGATCAACTGGACAAACTTGATGGGCAATCAAGAGACAAAACATGGAAACAGATAAAGTCAAAGTCAATACAGCATTGTCTTTTAGCAGTTTTACAATTTTATACTATATCCTATTATCTAAGGCCAGTTCCAAACTGAGCAAACCTAGAGTGACAGTAGCAAGGAAAAACTCCCTAAATGTTATAACACAGAAACCTTGGGAGGACCAAGACTAAAAAAGGGACCCAACCTTTAATATGGGTCCTTTTATATCCTAGATGTTATATGTAAGAAATAAACTAGGTTATCTAATTAATAAGTTTATAGTAATAAACAGCATTAGTTAATCTGTAAATTTGACTTGTACTGTACTGAGAAAAGAATACAATCTGTTTACTGGAAGCTCACCCACAGTATAACGGAAATCTAGTTAGTCGTTACAGTCTGTCCATTGTTTAGCACAAATTTTAAAACCATAATACTGTGCAAAAGTCTTAGACCACCATTAGATTTGTTGTTTTAGCATATTATTTGGTATAATGAACACACAATTATTTCTCAGTCGCTTTATTAAAATGCAACCAGAAACCAAATAATGGTTAATAAATTTGTAAACAGTTGAGCATTAGCAGCTTTGGGATGCAGTCCAAAGAAGCTTGATTGGGAATGGTCTTTTCGGAAGGACACCAGCCAAGAAACCACTTTTTCGGAAAGGTAACTGGGTGAAAATGGTAAGATATGCTAAAGCTCACAAAGATTGGAATGATCAGTGTAAAAATAGTATTATGGAGTGATGAATCCATATCCAGTGTTTTATATAGCCATTATACCATCGCTAAAACCACAAATCTAATGGCAGCCTAAGACTTTTGCACAGTACCATACATCATATCAACGAATATCTTATAGTAATGGGCAATATCTTATTAAAAGTGTTACGCAGTTTTATACGACGTTTTCAGGTTTTGCGAGATCAGACTCCGGTGAGTACATTACAGCACATAACCACAAAAGCTTCCTTATAAAAAAATCTTGCCATCTCTGAGAGCTTGAAGAAAGACACAGTGTTGAACACCGGCTATTTTGATTCTGACCTCATTGTGAGGGAAGCGCTGACACAGTTCTCCCACAAAGCAGCCAAGGAAAGGCACGGGGATGAAGAGGAAGAGGATGATGAGGAAGACGGTACCGCTGATCACACCTTGAGACTCAGGCCTGAAGGACAGAAAGCAGTCCACCATTATGCATGTGGATTTGGAATCCCCACAGATGTAGTTGCTCGGTTGGTGAGGTACTGGATTACTGATTGGAGGGGAGATGGTTCAAATTGCAGCACTGTCAAGCTCTCGGGCCCCTGACCCTCAATCACCTGGACTGTATCCTGCCTCTATTGTAAGAACATAAGTGGTGCTCCATGCTCCTTATATGTCCACAAGAACGAGTATGAAATGCATTTTAAAGCTTAGGGTAGTATTTAGACAATAGATGAGAGTTTGGTATCCATCCATTACGTCAGTCGGCTAGTAGTGTTCTGTAAGGTTTAAATATGGACACCATAAGCAGTAATTGCAATTAGAATCTAGATATGGAAACAGTAGATAGAATTAGTGCTGTACAGCGCCAAGGTCGTGAGGTCAGCTTCTATCTTTGTCCTCAGTTACTGCCTGTGTGAAGTTTGGCATCCATCTATCAATATACATAGATAGATGATTGATAGATGGTTGATAGATGGATGGATGGATGGATGGACAGACAGAGAGATAGGTAGGTTGGTTAGTCGGTGATTTGTTGGGTGGATTGATAGATAGACATAGTACTGTGCAAAAGTCTTAGGCCACCATTAGATTTGTTGTTTTAGAAATGGTATCATGACCATATCTGAGAGCCAATAATTTCAAACTTGGATTTTACACCCCATAGCACTCTTTTCCACTTACCTATCTTATACTTATCACCATGTTACCCTTCTGAAAAATTGGTTTCTTGGCTGCTACCATTCCAAAATAAGACAACTCCTGATAAAGCTTCTTCATACTGTAGAAGGTTTCAACTTGGCATCCTGATGAAGCTTCCAGATGCTGTTGTTGTTCACGTTGTCACGTTAATACTTGCCACTGTAGCCTACAGAAGCTGCTGTCATTATTTTTAGGTTATTTAATAATGTAAACACATGTCCTGTATTTGGTGTTCTGGCTGTATTCTAATAAATCAACAGAGAAATAATGATTTATGCTCATTATAGCCTTACTGAAACAATGGTTTTAATGATGGCCTAAGACTTCTGCACAGTACTGTAGATAGACAGAGAGCTAGACGGCTAGATAGACAGTTGGTTGCTTGACTGGATGGAACAAAAGATCATCATTAAATATCTTTAACATCTAAACCCACACAGAGCTGGGGAACCAATGCAGACCAGTACAGGTCAGTAACCGAACCAGGACCCTCGGGAACTGTAAGGAACCAGCACTGTCCTGCACCACCGCAATTGTGCAGTTCTATCCATGATACTCAACATTTCATCATGACACCAATATCATAACCGGCACCGACATTATATAAACTCCGTGTAGGTAACAGGATGATGGACTTACACTTGTTTTTTTGTGGTTTTGTTCATGTCCAGGCCGAAGAGTTTAGCAGATATGAAGTGCTCCTTGAAGGCTGGGATGAGTTTGATGGTTGCGATACAGCCCGCAGCAGACATGCAGCAGTTTATAATGAGAGGCAGGATAGGGATTGGGGCCATTTCGTAATTTAACCACGACGTCTTGTTACTGTGATAAAGCTATGGAGGTAACGGTGTCCTCCTTACCAGCTTACATTCAGTAATCAGGATTATAACGATTTCCTAATACAAACTCACAATATTCATGCTGTCGTCTAGAGAACTTGTCATTTACTGCAGCAACGATAGAGCAATGCAATTTATAAAGTGTGTTTCCTTATGTAAACATACAGCCGCTATGGGATATTCAGACGATCCTTGTTTCATGGTGTTTAAACTTGTCTTAACTCCAACCCTCAGCACTGATCTGCTCAATGAATGGCAGCTAAAGCTAATTTAACTAACTACCTAGTTCATCTTTTTCCACGTATTCCTTTAAAGACGGTAATTACAGTATATTAAAACCATCTATAAACTGTACAGCTCGGTCATAAACGCTGCAAAAATCTCCTAGCTATGCATTTAGAAATCTGCAGCGCGTGAAATCGGACTCAAAGGGCAGTACAATCCGAAACCTCCACGTCTACTTCCGTCAACATGAACGGAGATGGCTCGATCCCAAATGACTCCATGTTCACTACATGCTGCCTACTGAGGGTATGAAAAGATGCAGTTATACATCCTTCATAGTGAACTTCCTCCAGAGGCTTTCATTGAGGCAGATGAGGTTTAGAGTTTCGTTAGGGTTTAGGGTTTTTCATTTTTAACACCCTAAATAGAGCTCTATGTAGGGAAACAGAGAGGAATTTGGGATACGGCCAGTCAGTGGGTCGACGGTAAGGCCTGTGCAGTTGACGTTTTCGTTCAATTCAGGAAGGCTTTATTGGCATGGCTTTTGCGTACAGGTTTGTCAAATTAAAAGTTTTTGGTGTAAAAAGATATATATATATATATATATATATATATACTGCTCAAAAAATAAAGGGAACACTTAAACAAGACAATATAACTGCAAGTGTTCCCTTTATTTTTTTGAGCTGTGTATATATGTATATATATGTATATATATATATATTAGTATATATGTATATATGTATATATATATATACATATATATATACATATATATGTATATATATGTATATACATATATATACATATATATGTATATGTATGTATATATATATATATATATATATATATATACATATACATGTATATATGCGTATACATATATATACGTATATATATACATATATGTATATATAGGTATAGATGAACAGGTATGCATAATAAAGTGGCCAGTGAGTATATACAGTTTTTTCCATCTCATAATTATTACTATTATTATTACTAATAACAACGATAATATAATATAATATAATATAATATAATATAATATAATATAATATAATTTAATATAATATAATATAATTTAATATAATAAAATTACCAATAAATTGTTATTAATATTATTAACAGCTTCTGGAGCTGAAGTGACCCTGCTCTGGAAAAGCAGGTTAAATTGTGATAAAAAAACCCAAAAATGAATAAATACTATATTTCAAATTCTGAATCTTTAAAGTGCTTGACATATAAAACCCATTTTAACGAATCTTGTAACTAAAACTCCTTATTTATTAAGGAATTATTAAAGAAATTACTCCCAAAATAAAGGTATGAGAGCGTCAAAAATCCTGAAAGATGAGTAACCCTGATCTGTTACGATAGAGGGGTGTTTGGAGGTGACTGAGATTGTAAAATGATGTAATAATGTATAATGAATCATAGGAATTTAAGGGAAAACCAACAGTAACCTTAAAAGTCTCTTTGTTTTTACATGACAGAATGGCAGGTGGCTCGAAGGCGGGTAGAAGTGCGATGGTGCAAGCGGATTGGCTGCAAGCTCCAGGGAGGCTGCAGTGATTGGCTGAGCGTTTGAGGGGCGGGTTCCTGCCCTACAGGCTGAGCAGCCTCTCAGGCAGGCAGGCAAGCAGGCAGCGTCTGTGCTTTCTGCGCTCACAGCAGAAACACGCATTCAGGTTAGGGGAGAGAAGCTCCGCAGAGAAGCTGCACCGAGGCGACCCGTTGGCGGTGTTACTTCAGCTGCGGGGATTTACTCCGAAATTCTGACATTCGGACGTCAGAAGAGGAAACGGTGAGTTTATTCACGCGCACGTTTGACCGACCTGTGCTGTCATTTGGCTTGTTTACGTTTGACGTAGCTGAACGAGCTAACCGGCTAGTGGAGGCGGCGGGGAATCACAACACGGCTTCGCAATGGATTCCTGCGTTGCTATGAAATGCTGGCAGATTAATGCACAGTGTGGCATGTTTTAAATAGAGAGCTAGCAGTGCCAGGTTGCGTTGGGCATGCTGCACTCGTTGTACCGTAACGTAAGTAACGCATGGGTGCAGGTTAAGGTAATGCCAAGCGTTAACAGTGCGCCTTATGACAACCTCCTGATTTTCCCCAGGATTAGACTTTACGGCAGTCGGACTTTGAGATGCAAGAGGTAGCACAAGTGCTTGGTAGATTCAAACAAATATATTACTTACGTAAAAGTAACACTCATCCCAATGATTACTTGAATTAGTGAGACTTATTGGTGCGTCTTGCTAGGTACCGCAATATGTAATTTGCCAATCAAATGGGAACTCAGTACATTTAGCATGCAGACATGGTCAGCAACGACCGAGCATCAGAAAGTCCTTTTTAAAGTGCTTTGAACGTGGCATGCTGTTGTGCTACAGACCTAGGTCCTGAGTGTTTCAGAAACCCTTGATCTACTTGGATTTTCAAGCACAGCCATCCTCTAGGGTTTACGAGAACGGTCTGAATACAGAGAGATGGTTGATTTCTGCTTGACATTCAAAGTCAAAATTTGGTGTAAACAAATCAAAACACGGATCCATCCTGCCTTGTATCAACAGTGGTGTAATGGTGTGGGGATATTTTCTTGACAGGCATTGGGCCCTTTAATACATTGAGCATCGTTTAACTGCCACCGGGGGCCTACCCGAGTGTTTGTTTCTGACTGTCTTCATCCCTTTATGACCACGTGTATCATCGTCTTACCGTGGTGCTTTAAGTTTGTGAACTCCTTTGGAAATTTTTCATATTTCTGCATAAATATGACCTAAAACATCATCTGATTTAATTTATTAGGAAAATATCCAATTACAATATTAGTGAGTGGCAAAAAGTAGGTGACTCCTCTAGGATTAGCAGTTATTTGAAGGTGCAATTAGAGTCAGGTGTTTTCAATTAATGGGCATGCCAATAAGGTGTGAGTGGGCACCCTGTTTTTTATTAAAGAACAGGATCTAGCAAAGTCTGCTCTTCACACACATGTTTGTTGGGAAGTGTATCATGGCACAAGAAAAAGATTGGTTGGTGCTCATCATGCTGAAAAGGTCACAAAACCATCTCTAAAGAGTTTGGACTCCACCAATCCCCAGTCAGACCGATTGTGTACAAAGGAGGAAAATTCAAGACCATTGTTAACCTTCCCAGGAGTGGTCGACCACAACGATCACTCCAAGAGCAAGGCGTGTATATTGGAAGGGGGGGGTCACAAAGGACCCCAGGGTAACTTCTTAAGGCAACTGACGGGCTTCTCTCACGCATTGACTAATGTTAATGTTATGAGTCCCACATCAGAAGAACACTGACCAACAGGTGTGCATGGCAGGGTTGCAAGGAGAAGCCACTGCCTCCAAATAAAAAGAAAAGCGTTATGTTTGGGAGAAAGGAAAAACGCTGCATTCCAGCATAAGAACCTTATCCAATCTGTGAAACATGGTGGTGGTAGTTCGTTTTGGGGGGTTGGACCTGTTTTGCTTGCATCCTGGGCCAGGAATGACTTGCCATCATTGATGGAACAATGAATTCTGATGATATCAGAGACATTCTAAGGAAAATTTCAGGACATCTGGCCATGACTGAATCTCAAGAGAAGGTGGGGGGGGGGGGGGGGTGCATGCAGCAAGACATCGACCCTACACACAAGCTGTTCTACCAAAGATGGTTACCGAAGTCAAGTCAATGGCCAAGTCAAAGTCCTGATTCTTAATTAAATGGAAACGTTTTGGAAGGACCTTAAGTGAGCAGTTTAATGTTAGGAAACCCACCACATCCCAGAGCTGGAAGCTGTTCTGTAACGGAGGACTGGGCTAAAATCCTCCAAGCCGTGTGGCAGGGGGAAAACCCCTGATCAGTCCAGCGACAGTAACGTTACTGCAGTTATTGCTGTACAGGGGGGTCACAGCAGATACTGAACGCAAAGGTTCACTTACTTTTGCCACTCACTAAATGTAATATGGAATCATTTTCCCAACAAAATAATACAAGTATAATATATTGTCTCATTTGTTTAACTGGGGTTCTCTTTATCTACGTTTAAGGACTTGTGTGAACATCTGATGATGTTTTAAGGTCATATTATTCAATAATATAGACAATTCTAAGGGTTCAAAACTTTCAAGCACCACTGGTATGGCCATAGCTCAGTCATCTCAAGCAGGTTTCTTGAACATGGACTTTGTACTGGACTATGGACCAGAAGGTCCAGGGTTCAATCGGCCTCGCTTCCACCGTGGGTCCTTGAGCATGACCCTTAACCCACAATTGCTTGGATCGTAAGACTGTATCGACTGTAAGTTGCTCTGCATAAATGCGTCTGCTATATGTTGTGCCATCTCCAGCTTTTTGCTTGCATTATACTATGTTTTGACCTCCACCACCCTGTGTCGTCTCTGTCCAGCGCCCACCGTTGATGAATCAGACCTCCCAGCCCATGCAGAAGATGGGACCGAAGTGATCAGAAGACATGATGGATTTTGAGGATGTGAGCTGGCCGCTCTTGCTGGCTCTCTTCTGCGTCTCCCTGCTGGTCGTGCTGGCATGGCTGGTCCAGTTCTGTCTGGCTGTGCTGAGATCCAGGAGAGGCAACAAGGCGGTCCAGAGCAGAGAGGCGTCCTGGCATCTGCCTCTGCGCCTCACCCACCACACGCTTACCGGGGGAGTCTGGGGCTCGCTTCTCAGGTACCGACTGGGCCGTGACGACGCCGAGGCCGGGGTCAAGGGCTTGCTGTCCTCCCTTTTCGCCTTCAGGTCATTCAGAGAGCACTGGCACAGAGCGTGGGTGAGGGCACTCAACGAGCAAGCCTGCAGGCAAGGGGTGAGTTAGATCTGTACGGCACCGCCACACGGTTCAGAGTTGAGGGAAAATGTGTGTCTCAGTGTATGGAGCTTTGTGAACGAAAAGAGGACGTCCTCAGTGGGTGCCAAACACACTGAACCATCGGTGCTTCGGCAAGGATCGGAGTAGTGTTGCTTAAATTATACTCTGCGTTTATCGTTGTATTTTGCTGTGTTCCTGGACAAAGTGGAGTAAAGGGCAATGAACTAGCAGACAAGGCAGCCGGAAACCACAACCACAACCACCACCACCAACAGCAAGCTGTAGAACCCAAGCAGCAGACGCAAGACCCACTCTTACAAAATACAAAAGAAATAAATGGCAAGACGAATGGGACATGCTAACAAACGACAGATTACATCAGGTTAACCCCTAAATCGATAGTTCTACAATTAATTTATTAATTGCTCTGGTGTGTTTTCAGATTTGCCCGGTACCTACGAGGGTTGCTCTGTTGTGTTCAGGTGTTTTTTTAGTGTTGATGGATTTTGCTCAAATGATTTTGAATTTGCCCTGGTGTTTATGGATTTGCTATAGTGTTTATGGATCTTCTCTGATGGTTAGGGATTTGTTCAGGTGTCTTTGGATTTGCCCTGTTGTCCAGACTTGCTGTTCCATTTCCAGCTTTGCTCTTGTGTTTATGTATTTGCTCTGGTGTTTATAGATTTGCTCTGGTGTTTGTGTATTTGCTCTGGTGTTTATATGTTTGCTCTGGTGTTTGTGTATTTGCTGTGTTGTTTATATATTTGCTCTGGTGTTTGTGTATTTGCTCTGGTGTTTGTGTATTTGCTCTGGTGTTTGTGTATTTGCTCTGGTGTTTGTGTATTTGCTCTGGTGTTTATAGATTTGCTCTGGTGTTTATAGATTTGCTCTGGTGTTTGTGTATTTGCTCTGGAGTTTATATTATTTGCTCTGGTGTTTATGTTATTTGCTCTGGTGTTTATAGATTTGCTCTGGTGTTTGTATATGTGCTCTGGTGTTTATAGATTTGCTCTGGTGTTTGTGTATTTGCTCTGGTGTTCATATATATATATATGCTCTGGTGTTTGTGTATTTGCTCTGGTGTTTATAGATTTGCTCTGGTGTTTGTGTATTTGCTCTGGTGTTTATATATTTGCTCTGGTGTTTGTGTATTTGCTCTGGCGTTTATAATATTTGCTCTGGTGTTTATAATATTTGCTCTGGTGTTTATAATATTTGCTCTGGTGTTTATAATATTTGCTCTGGTGTTTATAATATTGCTCTGGTGTTTGTTTGGATTTGCTCTGGTGTTTTTATAGATTTTGCTTCTGGTGTTTTATATATTGCTCTGGTTGTTTGTGTATTTTGCTCTGGGTGTTTGTGTATTTGCTCTGGTGTTTGTGTATTTCTCTGGTGTTATGTGTATTTTGCCTCGGTGTTTGTGTATTTGGGGCTCTGGTGTTTTGTGGTATTTTGCTCTGGTGTTTATAGATTTGCTCTGGTGTTTGTGTAATTTGCTCTGGTGTTTTTATGTTTTGCTCTGGGTTTGTGGATTTGCTCTGGTGTTTGTGTATTTGCTCTGGTGTTTTTTTATAATATTTTGCTCTGGTTTTATAATATTTTGCTCTTGTGGTTTATATATTTGCTCTGTGTTTATAATATTTGCTCCGGTTTTGTGGATTTGCTCTGGTGTTTATAGATTGCTCTGTTGGTTTATATACTTGCTCTGGTTTTGTGTATTTGGCCTGGTGTTTGTGTATTTTGCTCTGGTGTTTGTTGTTTATTTGCTCTGGTGGTTTTGTGTATTTGCTCTGGTGTTGTGTATTTGCTCTGGTGTTTTATAGATTTGCTCTGGTGGTTTGTGTATTTGCCTCTGGTGTTTATGTTTTTGCTCTGGTTTTTGTGGCTTTGCTCTTGTGTTTGTGGATTTGCTCTGGTGTTTTATAATATTTTGCGCTGGTGTTTATAATATTTGCTCTGGTTTTTATAATATTGGCTTCTGGTTTTTATAAAAAAATTAAAAAATTTTTTTTTGCTCCGTGTTTATAGTATTTGCTCTGGTGTTTTAATAATTTGCTCTGGTGTTTATAATATTTTTGCTCTGGGTGTTTTATAATAGTTGCTCTGTTTTATAGATTTGCTCGGTGTTTGTGTATTTGCTCTGGTTGGTTTATAATATTTGCTCTGGTGTTTTATAATTTTGCTCTGTGTTTAAAATATTGCTCGGTGGGGGGGTTGTGTATTTGCTCTTGTTTTTATAATATTTTGCTCTGGTGTTTAAAATATTTTGCTCTGGTGTTTGCGGATTTTGCTCTGTGTTTCGGATTTGCTCTGTGTTTGCGATTTGCTCTGGGTTTGCGGATTTGCTCTGGTGTTTATATTATTTTCTCTGGTGTTTTATAATTATTTGCTCTGGTGTTTTCGGATGTCCTGTTTTTTTTTTTGTTGGTAAATTTTGTTTTTGCTCTTTATGAATTCCGTAGCATTAGCTTTGGATACATTTAGTATGTGAAATGGAGAATTGTATAGTTTGTTGGGGAGATTTCGCACTAATACATGGATCGGAGGAGTGCGCCGATCGTCCACTCTCAATTTCGGGTCAGTGGCACGACGTTTATATTTTCTGCACATCAGAATGTGACAGATTGGGAACTCGGTGAGGGTGCGTTATGAAGTACCTGGCTTTTCAGGTTTGGCCTACCTCAGTGTTATTCTGTTTTCGGACTTGCTGTTGTGTTTTCGATCTTTTTGTCATGTTTTTAGATTTGCTCTTGTGCTTACGGATTTTCTGTTGCGTTTTCGGATTTTCTCTGATGTTTTCGGGTTTTGTTCTGGTACCTACGGGTTTGCTGTTTCATTTTTGTATTTGCTCAGGTGTTTTTTGTTGCTGTTTGTTATTTGTTTTACTCGTCAGGGTTTCCGTATCATATAGCTTTGGCTCGGATTACGTTTAGTGGCTGGATATTGAGATTTTTTATCAGATTGTTGACTTTTGGCGTGTATGTAAACAGTAGCTCATGAGTTTGTACAAGGTACGTGTGGTGAAACTGAGAGTATTGGCGACTCTGCGTGTGTGTGTGTGGGGGGGGATTGTGCAAAATAATAAGAAAGGCTTTTAGAACGTTTATGTTTCCTTGGGGTACCGTTGTGTGTTTTGTTGTCTCCTAGCACACACACTTCCACACGGGAGAGGTATTTCTAAATGTGTTTCAGTGCGTGGGTGCACAGTGTGGGAGTCGGCGTTGCGTGGGAGTGAGACTCTGAAGTGAAAGACAGGTCCGTGTGTAACTCCCACTCGTGCGCTCTCTCTCGCTGCCTCTCTGGTTTCCGTCTCTGGATAAATGACATCATTTCTCATGAGGCCCCCTCATGAGCTGCTACAGGTTTATGCTCGGTTGCATATGCTTTTCTTCCAATTCCCTCCAATCTAACAGCTTTGCTCGCTCTTTGATATCCAGAATGTTCATTTCTGTAATTTTCTGTGCAGCAGAGTTGCGGTGTTAACACTGCTAGTTCCTCACAGATGTTGTGCCATATGTTTCCTTATGAGATTGGATCCGCTGTGAGCAAACTGCGAAGTCTGTGCCTCCAGCATCCAAACTGAAAACCTTCGTTATTTACTCTCGCTATCCCGGATCCCTGCGCTGTTCTGATCTGAAACCTTAATAATAATTCATAACCTTACCGACCGCATACAATGCAGTCGTCACTGAAGTCCGGTGAGTGTTAAAGGGCGCCAAGTCAAAGTAAGGATCTGTCAGCCGGTCAATAGTGTATGAGAGAGCAGGTGTATACAAAGGTCCCCTTTCCTATCTTTAACCCTGTCTGACTTTGATCTGCATGGGGATCAGAGCTCAGTGGAGTGGACTGTGATGGACTGTGGGCTAAAGATGAGAGATTCCCTCACGCCCACGCTTCCAATTCATCTCTACGTTATAACTCCTGAGGTTTGAACCACGGGGATCAGAGCTGTAGGGATGCTGAGCACCCAATGACAACACTCCCAGGATCCGCTCACCCCTCACCGCGGTGCAGTAGGGGTACCATCTCCGATGATATCTTAACTGATGTTTTAAGCTGACATTATTGAGTATGTCGCTCACTTTGCCTTAACACGTCCGTGATTGATGCAAAAAAACGTCTGTATTACAGTGGCACCTGTCTGCCGTGTCATTACGTAGTTTTGTTTTGATACGCTCTTCTAGAGCATTAGAGGAAGATGGTTGTGCTCAAAAAGGTATGCCTCTCTATGACAAAAAAACGAAAAGGCTAAATGCAATGTGTGTGGAGAGTTGATGTGTTGTATAGGAGGTTGCACCTCCAACACGGCAATGTTCAGCAGTGTACTGTGTTCAACCAACTGCTGTCCTCTAGCCCAAATGCTGCATTAGCCGGGAGAGTCCAAATATTTATTGTGAACGAAGCTTAACGTAGCTTAAGCTTATTGTACTAAAACAATGACTTAGGAACACCACTTCTATCAGGTGCTACTGGTAATAAGTAATGTTTAATTCTAAAATGATGAACCAGTGATCCAAAAGGACAGTAATCATTTTACATTAAGCTTTTTCTTCCTATTTAAACCTATTATAAGTAAAACACTTAACATGAAACTGATTACTTTCTCTTTGGACCACATGTTCGTCATTTCAGCAGTAGACAGTAATTAGCACCAGCAGTAACTGTGAGATGTTTGGTGTTCCTAGGCCGCTGCTGTATAGCATTAAGCCACATTAAGCTTCTTACTTACAATTTAAATGGGAAGAAAAACTCTTAGGATAAAAATTATTACATTTAAAGCTGAAATATAACGCAATTTTGGAATTGATAAGCAGAATCGGAATCAGAAACGGAAAAATGCAAACGGCACCCAACCCTAAACCTCAAGCGTTGTTATGGAGGAACTCTTCTGCCAAAGTAGGTCATTAAGATCCGGGTCTGGTTTTTGAAAATACCTGAATGTTGTCTCAAATTGCTGGAGGTTTTATAAGAAAGGCTCAAACAGAGTTCCACCTCCAGACACCATTCCAAGGGGGCAAGAAAATGAAACTTTGTGGTATCCAGCTCATCTTTTTAATTTTCCATGCTTCGTTTGCTGCTTTAAAAAAGGCTTTTGGCTGATGTCATTCCATAGAAACCATCTCATGAGTCCGTGTAAGTCAGGGAGACCCTAGACAGGGCACCAATCCATGGTAGGGCGAATGTAAATATCTATCACCTTTAAAGAACACGCTGGTATGCTGCTCTTCCTCTGATTTGTATTCATCAGTGCATGCTGTAGCTGATTTGAGTGCTGCAGAGAACCTGGGATGAAATATGTGATGATTTGGAGAGATCAGGACTGGAAATGTCTAATCTCATGTGCTCCATTTCTGTGCTCAGGTCTCTAGCTGATCATTGTGCCAGTTCAACAACCTAGTTATTTTATCAGGCTATCAAGGACAAGTGTGCAGCCAGGATGTGGTTAAGCAGCGCAGATCGCCTTCAGGTTTAGTTTCTCCCCGGTCGGTACGATTTTCTGCAGGAGGATGACAGATCCAGCGGAAAGCCATTTAAAGCTCCTCCGTTTAATTTAAGTTCGTGGACGAGAGCCAAGTGCCAAAGCAGCACCTAGGGTAGTCGGTTGCTGTGAAGAAATCTGCAGAACATGATGTACTAGAGTCTTGTTGAGTCAGGGATTTTCTTTATGGCTGTTCCTGTTAAAGCTCATGTAGGGCTGAACAATAATGATCACGGGTACAGTCAATAAAAGTGTTAACAAGGTCTGTTAAACGAACAGGAGTGTTTATTTGTTTTACACTGTGCACGGGGTGGAACGATGCACAATGCACATTGGCTTGAATAAGTCTTTAAATAACACAAACATCATGATGCACATTGTGATATACTGCGATATTCCACAGATCACTGAAAATATAAAAACCACGAGACACGTCATCAGTTTTAAGGTGGCCCTTTAATTGTGCTCTGTGTGAAAAGGATTTCCGTATTGCTCCATGTACGTGGCCCAACACTGCTGTTGCTAACCTTTTAATCTCTGCCAGAATATCTCAAGTTCCCTTGGCCTCTGAACATTTGTGCTACTCCCAAGCATGGGTGATGATGTTTCAGCTGGCAACAAGTTCTGTAACCCTAACTAATGCAGTGAGGAGCTTCTCATTTGTTAAAATGTCCAAAGACACATCCTGTGGTTGTGGAAAAGATGTTCATCTGTTTCAGAAGGGTCAGATTGTGAGTGAGTGGTTCAGGGAGCATGAGCCCTCATTTCCACACATGGATTGGCCACCACAGAGTCCAGAGCTGAACCCCACTGAGAATCTTTGGGATGTGCTGGAGGAGACTTTGTGCAGTGGAACAAATCTCCCATCATCAGTACAAGATCTTGGGCGAAAAATGAATGCAGCTCTGGACAGAACTGCTTCTGCAGTGTCACAACGTTTATTTCTGTCCACAGTGGTGGACAGAACCACAGAATGTGTCGACGTGGTTGTTTGACAAATGAGAAGTGGGACTGGAACTGTGGCAGCCTAGCAGTTAAAGTACTGGACTCTGGACCAGAAGGTCCAGGGTTCAAATCCCACCTCTGCCAACCTTGAGCAGGACCCTTAACCCACAATTGCTTGTAAGATCACCAAGAGAGATTTGTACCTGGAATGAATCCTTTGTGTGATCAGAAGAGTATTTAACCCAGTTAATTTGTTACAGAATGAAAGAAGTCTGAACAGTATTCGGTGTACCTGGTTCTGGGAGTTCCTCCCTTCTAGTGTTCTATTACTTTCTTGTTCTCCTCCTAAACATTTACACTGTCACACTTTCCGGTAAGTTAAATCTTGCTCCTGTCGTATATTAGTCGGTTCCTCGGAGGGTTTTCATCCCCTGTTGCTGTGAAATGAGGTTTCAAGGAGAGTTTCCCTTTTTGGAAGCTCTGACCTACTATCAGTATCCCAATCCTGTATAGTAGGATTTTAGGCTCTCGTTTAGGAGAAACACACTGTGTACCAAACAACGGACAGTATGTCCCTCAGATATGCTCGAGATGTTCCTCCGGTATGCTGAGTAAAATATAAATAAACACCTTGTGCTCAGTCACTTTGCCTAATGTTAGGATTCATCAGTGATCCTGTGAGTCGAACTGCACGACTCGATTCAGCCAAAGCTCGGTTCACGATTCTTGATTCAGTACACAGTGATTCAGATTTGTAATAGCCCTCGTTCGGTGCACTGCGTCCGCTGTGAGTGACGCATTGTTCTTTATTCTTACATCTACAACACTGTATTCTGTGTCCAAATAAGTATAATGAAGTCTGAATTTAGTAACAACCATAACGTTGACACCTTCGAAGGTGCCACATCAGTGAACGTACGTGGAAAGGACGGCAGTGAGGAGTAGTTTTATGAGAAACGTGTGATCATAGTTAATTTTCCACTCCGTGTGAACCATTAGCATAATGTTCAAAGCTGACGAAGCTGATTTGTCATACGTGTTCCTGTAGAAGAACTTTAAAAACAGCGTGGCATTGCTTGAAACTTGGTGACATCTTACACTATCTAATAGTGATCATCAGGGCCGAGTAATGCCATTTTGAGACAAATTCTGTGTGACTATGGTAAGGTCCTGTCAATGTCCATATCGATCAGCGACCTGCTTCACAGAGCATAACATAACGTACGGATGTTAAATGGTGATTACCTGTGTATGTTCTGATTATCACTAGTGTTTGTGGCCATAGGTAATGAAGTATATAACAAGCATGCTGTTCTGTCGTATTGCGCTCTGTTTCGGCATGTCGTGTGTGTGTGTGTGTGTGTGTACGTTTGGCCTAACAAGGTGTTCGCTTTGTTATATCTCGTTGTAATCTAGGTCGCTGCCAAGACACCGGTTTCCTAGCAGTGTCCCTGTAATGCTCAGTGGCAACTCCGGAGCACGTGATTAAATCCTCCTGACTGGAACATTCCTGCTTGGGGAATCGCTTTTGTGGGTGTGTGTGTGTGTGTGTGTATCAGCACTCAGGACACGAGGGAAAATTAGAGCTCACACTAGGTCAAGCTTGACCCTCGGAACACACGGCTAGCCATCTGTTGGCATAGCTCCAAGAAAACAGACACTTTGGTCCTTTCCTTAACCATGGTGGTGACCAGCTAGTTACAGACTGGGTGTTTGTGTGTGTGTGTGTATGGTTTTATATATTTATTTGTATATATATATATGTATATATAATAAATATATAAAACCATACACACACACACACACACACACACACACACACACGTATACATATACATACATACATACATACATACATATATACATTTTATATATATATATATATATGTGTATGTATGTGTGTGTATGTATGTCTGTGTGTGGATCATGTTTATATTACATTATGGGGACATTTTGCTGGTTTCTATTATATTTTTTTTATGGAAACTTTCTTTTGAAAAACCAAGAGTCAAAACATTTGCTTAGGTTACTGAGGCTAGGGGTAGGGGTTGGTGTAGCATTAATTAACTAAAGTAATCATTATGTCAGTCGAAACTGTGTGTGTGGGGAGGTGTTTGCTTTTATATACCACATGTTCCCACAAGGATAGAAAGATCTGACATGTTTTACCATGTGGGGATGACTTGCTGCTCCTCATAAGGGAAATTTTATTTTTTTAACAAAAAACTCAAACTTTCTTTAGGAAAAATTACAACATCCAGTAGATTTAGGTTACCGAGGTTAGGGCTAGGTGTAGGTGTAGCTTAAATTAGATACAGTAATATTATGTCAATGAAAAGTCACTACAGGTTATAGAAAGTCCTGTGTGTGTGGTGTGTGTGTGAGAGAGAGAGAGAGAGAGAGAGAGAGAGAGAGAGGAAAGTAGTGACATATTCCAAAAGAACCTGTATTTCATCTTGCCTGGCTTGTAGACCTGTTCGTCCAGTTAGGGTTACTGGTATGGCAAATACTGTAAAGGACTATGGTTTACAGGAAAGATGTAGCTAAGGTGGAGCTTAGCTCTCTAGACATATATTTTTTACTTTTATTTTTTTACTGAAATCTAAATTTTAATCAGCTAAATCACAATCCACGATACTATCCCGATTATTTTTCATGTTGGCTGAATAGACTAATTTGCAAATGAATACAGCAAACAAGCTGATTTCTCTCTAAAAATACAACTTTGCAAAAGAGCCGTAACAGAGACCTACCAGTGGTATATTTTTGAACAAACTTCAATAACGTGCACTTCAACAAAATGTAAAAATCACCACCATGTGCTTGTTGTGCAAGAGTAATAAACTCCCCGGACCAAAAACGAGTCGGCTTGGTGTCGCACAAGGACGATGGAGCTATAATACCTGCGGGGTGTGCGACGGGATTCATAGGTTGAGAAGAGGTGGTACAGATGTGTGGAAAGTGGGTCGCGAAGCAGATGTTAATGATCGGCAAAAAGGAGTTGGACGTGCCAAAGGCCATAGTGTGAAGGAAGGAGCTGGATTTGCAGTTCTATCCGAAGCGTACGGTTGTACGGGTCGACAGGCAGTGGCAAATCCCAGTCTACAATAAATACTCGTCATAATTGTGGCTGGAAGATAAAACCTTCAGTCGCAGGTGACTAATTGCCTATCTGGTGCGTATATGATACACTAAATCAACTATGGTCCTGGCGTCTGGTTAGACTGTAAATCCCCAACAATACTGAACGTTGTGGATTTATGATTCGGTCATCAAGTTTGCGTACATCAGAAATACTGGAGTGTTTGAAATTTGCTTATTCGCTCACCGATCACTTTATTAGGTAAACCTTCTTGTTTCTACACTCGTTGTCCATTAGCAGTTCCACTTACCATAGAGAAGGACTTTGTAGTTCTAATTACAGACTGTAGTCCGTATGTTTCTCTACATACATTGTCAGTCCTTTTTACCCTGTTCTCTAATGGTCAGGAGCCCCATAACTGTTTGGGTGGTGGATCATTCTCAGCACTGCAGTGCCCTTGGTGCAGTGGTGGTGTGTTAGTGTGTCGTGCTGGTACGAGTGGATCATAGAAGGTGCTTAAAACGCTTGTTTTTGACTGTTTGTACTCTTTGGGATGCCTTTTACTTTTGAGTCGGTTGAATAGGTTCTTTGTGATTCCAGCAGACATGTCTACCTTATCTTTGCATCTCTTGCAGACGACTCTCATTTTCACCGTGTCCATTGTGTTAAACCAAAACCAGTTCCGTATAGCTGATGACGATTTCTTCCTCATGTCAGCAGCCATGCTACTGTTTTGCCAAACAGACGAGTTTTAAAGACGAGGCTCACTGGGCTGTTAATGGCTTATTCATGTGTCTTTCAGGGAAAACTGCAAGCTGGACTATTGACTAGATTAGTGATTCTTTGTTGAACACCTTGGGATGCCATGTCAGCGTTTTCAGTGCATGTCCTCCTTCAGTCATTCGTCAAAATATTGTAGAAAATTTTGTTTTGGTGCAGAAATGCCAATATTCATCCAAGGACCAGTGGAAGGGCAGAATCGGCATGGGTCTCAATTTGTATTTTTACATTCTAAGCCACTTATTTAACAGTAGCCAAGTGTGTCAAAAAATAAACCATAATAATCAGCAATTAAGTCATCAGTAATGTTTGGTGGGCTGAATGGAGATGCAGTGATACTGACATAAATGAGATCTCGCTGTTCACGACAATTAGACGATACTTTGGCGCTGTGTATCTTGAGTCTAAAGTATTCAACCCAGCTCTCAACTGCCTGAAATGGCACTGTGTCTTTCACGATGTAACTGGTGACAGCATTTGTCAGGTTTGCTGAGTGTGTTTTCATGCTGGTACCAGGGCTGGTTTAAGCCTGCCATGGACAGCTGACTCCCAAAGTTTGTTTTCCTACCCATCATTCACTGGAGTGGTCTCTGGGGCTTTTTTAGGGATGTTTTTTAGTCAGTAAAATATGTGACTTAAAATTTCAATCAACACATACTTAAGTCAAATTACAGACTACTTTAAAAAGTACAAGTACACTAAAAACTACTCAGATACAGTAATGGGTAACTGTACTTAGTTACTCCTCTGCATATTTCACACCCAAGCTCTAGAGACCCGGGTTGCCAGAGGCCTGTGTGCATGAGTGTGTGCGTGCACAGTCTGTATTAAGAGAGAGGTGCATTGTGGGCTACGTGTGGCAGCTTTGGT